>OMLP01012712.1:0-18201 GCA_900302685.1 Spondyliosoma cantharus
GGTTGGTACTGATCCTTTTACGAGGGTCAGTGTCGAGGCAAAGCCAGCTTTGTACTGACCCTCATTACTGAAGCAGTCCAATGTGCAGTGGTTAGCACACACACACAAACTTAAACGAACCGTAGCCGGCACGTTGTCGTTTCTTCTGTTCTTCTGTAGCTGGGACAGAATATAGGCACGTATGTTGATTTTTACAACCAACAACAGAGCAATTTGCGTGTCTAATTCTGAGCGACGACATTGCGAAACACTGCTATCTCACCGCTGGACACACCAAACTTCACCTCGGGGATGAACGCCCCCCTCTCAGATATCTCCTATCACCGCGCAGAGGAGTCTGACCTATGAAAATGACTCCTTTGGTTACGTAACAACAGGAGCTGAATCTGAACAGCCTGTAGGAGCACTGTTTTACCAGTGGGTGGGCTGCAGAGACCATGCAGGAATCACTTGTTTTCCTCATTCTGGGAGTTTGCAGGCTCAGGGAGGACCAGTTTAAGCATGTAGAGACCTGCGAAAATGTGTTTTTCATAATATGGGACCTTTAAGGGTCAGGCCACTTTGAGTGACAGCTAGTACTTAGTATTGGCTTTGTTTTCAACCAGCGTTAACCTGAACACAAACACGGGGACACACAGTCTTGGTGCCTGCTGCTGTCCGCTATGTTAAGGCCAACGCAGACTACAGTAAGGTATTCTGGCTGTTTGGGGCGAATGAATTGTAGTCAAACCCCCGTGACTAACACAAATGTTTCAACGAAAACTCACGTGAATAACACAAAGTGATTTGCTTTTCTTTCTGTGTGAACACAGTTAGTTTGTCAACCTTAGTGAGCTCGGCATTTAGGAGCTGGATGAACACTCCACCCATGCACAGCCTTATGAGCCAGGAGTTAGGTGGAGTTGAGTACGGCTGGCACCACTCACTTAGAGCTCAATTCTGGCTCTTCAGAAACCCATTGGTGATGTCACGGTTGCCCTTTCCACTACTTTTTAAATGTTCAACATGTGACATCAATGATCTCTCGTTCTTCAGTGACACAGCTGCTAAAATGCAAAAGTTATTCATCTCATGTTGTTGGCCATCATCTATTCGCTTCTGGTGCAGCAGACCAGGGGCTTGGAGCGGGGCTAACCCTGATTTGAAATGACAAGTGTTGACAGCGGCCTGAAAGTTCAGTTGTGCAAAACCCATATTGCTCTGCAGAGAAAAGAAATGTATGGTCAGATGAGTCATCCTTCGCTATGTTCTCGACTAGGCACAATGGTGCTCCATTTTCCAAAGGATACAAGTCTTTTTATACAATTAGCAGATCATCTAAGTTTCCTTTTATTATTTCTATTTCGGCAAGCGATCTAATTTTGCATAGTCTCTCGATGAGTGTAAATCTGCACTCAGAACAGGCTCGTGTTTTGCAGCTTGATTCAACTTGAAGCCATAAATTGCCATCAGTTTGAAAGACCACAGGGCCAAACTATGTAAGGAAGTATCTTGAATAGAGAACTGTGAAGATGGTACATCTAGTTTCCTCTAGTGTGTCTCTCAGTTTCCCCACCCAATTACTGAGGGATGTTGAGTCATTTGAGTTCTGTCTCCGCTAGTTTTAATGACTAACTAGGATTCAGAGCCTGGTCTTCTGCATTAGTTACGCGATGGTGAGGATTATGTTCTCCCACATAGATAGATGAAGGAGCTTGGCAGAGATGTCTTCACATTTGGTGCAATAAATGTAATTGTGACGAAACTAAATATGTCTACCCCAGCTATTAAAAGCTATCTATTTATCCGGTTTTGTCTAGATGTGACACTTTCTGTTAGGTTACAGTATCCCCCTCGTCGATCGGGGGGTCATAGATTAGATCAGGGGTCTAACTGAGAGCTACTTCATGGGTGCTGAGTGATACGAAGGGCTACCAGTTTGATACACTCTTCTGAAATAACACATTTTCTCACTTTGCCTTTAGTTATATATGATTATTAATGATTAATGATACTAATATCTATGTGAAGACACTGATCCATTAATGATTTCTCACAATAATTAGCAACAATGACTTAACAAGGTGGGAAACAGATAATATTAATATTCTATTTTCATTTTTAGAACAGGCCTGAGGGCTACTCATGTGGTCCTTGGGGGCTACCTGGTGCCCGCGGGCACCTTGTTGGTGACCCCTGGATTAGATCATCTAACAATAATCAGTGCAGGTTTGTGTTGAAGATTAGTTGTGTTTATATGGACCCTGATAGAGTTTGTAGTCCTACGTCTAAGTCTACGGATTTTAAACGTCATATTAAACGTCACAATTCCCAAACAGAGAGAGGTGTATTGACAGACGGCACAAATAATGAAATAAACTGAATATTCTTGATACAGTTGGAAAAAAATGTTCTATTCTGATTCAGTGCTTGCGGCATTGTAAACACACATCTTTATTGGATTACTTTTTGGGGCGGCTGTGTAAACAGTTAAATTAGAATCCCTAATCAGAATGATTTGAGTCAGATTGAAGATATTTTGTCCTTTTAAATGCAGCTATTGTTCCTCAGAGTCTAATCTGTGTTCTTTCATGTGATCTGATTCTGGGGCTTGAACCTATTTAAACCAATGAGGCTTAATTTCATGGTTTGCTCACCCAATAGAGACCTAATGTTTTGGATAAATCTACCCTTACTCCTGTTCAGTGTCGTTTATTGCAGATGTTATAGGCCATGTTCTGGTTCCTTCTTAGGTCTGTTATTTCTGGTAATGGTGGGGATAAAAAAAATTATGATTCCAGACTTTGAGTCTAAGTTGACTTTTTTTTTATTATCCATTATATTTGAAGCTCTTCATAGCCTGGGCCAAATAGGTCAATGAGGCAAACAGCACTACTTCTTCTGTCCAAACAAAAGGTTTGGCCTTGTTTTTCCGTCCCGTTGCCAACATGCACATTTGTCGGCATGGATGTAGCAGCTGAGAAGTCCCATCAGGCCCATTTTGATGAGCAACACCACAAAAAATAATGTGAACATATTTTGAAAGATGAGGTCTTTTTGATTCTACGCTGTGTATGCGCTCCAATCTGGAAGGTTGAGAAACAGCATCTGGCTTTAAGACATGCCATGCAAGCTAGTTGCATACTTTCTCTTTTGTGACTGAATTTCTTATTTCATTTTATTTTCATCTAAAAAAAAAAAAATGTTGTCTCTGAAATCATTAGTGGATCATTTGCAGTCATTTAACTGTCCTCCCAGAGAAGCAAACATGATGATAAAAGGAGACCACACTCATCCCTGTCATCCAGAAGAATCTAATATTTATTCTGGCAGCCGTTCGTCTGCCTTTTTTTCTGGAAGGTCGGACGGCGCATTATCCATTCAGTGATCCGTGTACTTGTTTATGGAGCAGCTGCCTTCATACATGTACAGAGAAGCCAGCATGGTTGTGGAAGGGGAAAATGACAAGATAGACAATATTAAGTGTGAAATAGATCAATAAGCTGACAGCATCAAATTGAATAAACATGGAACTGCAACAACAATGAAGGCCTGCTCATGTGTCTGCACCAAATATGTCACTCTAGAAATCTTATTGATCCGATGATTGCTTGCAGAGCTTGCTGGTAAGCCAGCATACATGGCAAAAGAGGGAGATTTTTCTTGCGGTATTGGCAAATGGCCTGCCATGGTTTTGGGTTTTGGTCCGTTATTTCCTGTTTCATTTTGTAGTTGTATCCTCTTGTGTGTTGTCACTTTCTTCTTCCCTATTCCCCCATGTTCCTGGTGGTCTGTGTCCCTCCTTTGTTCCCTGTGCTCCTCCTCTTTCTCTTTCTGTGCTCCTGCGCCTGTTCTCCATTTTTTGGCGCCTGCCATTTTATTGGATTTTGGATTTTTGGACTCCCACCCGCCTGCCTCTGTGTGTCTTGTGTCTGGGTCCCTCTGTGTAAATTGCGACATGACCTTCCCTCAATGCCCCCACCCACATGTAACTCTACATCACAGAATGGTGTGAGTGAAAATTATTTTAGTAAGCGTGTGTGTGTGTTGAGCAGCGACCGTTGCCAGAATGGCTTTCAAAAAGGAGAAAAGAATGGATAAAATGGTGCAGGACCGCAGTCCAATCTGGCATGGTCCTCTTTACAGGCAGCATAATAAAACATTATTAAGCATTTATTGGACACGGAGTTAGTGTGTGCTCCAAGAGTGCAGGATACATATCTGTTATTTTCCAGGAAATTACAAACTATACTATACTATTATCAATATTTACAAAATGATTGTTGGGCTTAATACTGATTGAGCTTCATGAGATCTTTAATTTCTTGGCAGTCGATGTATACTCATCGAGTATATACTCATCATCAGACTTTTTTGTAAACTGCCGTCCAGAAGTATTGGTGTAATACGGAAAAAAAGTCATCCTAAAGATAAGATAGGATAAGAAAAGGTCCCGGGAAAAGTTTTTCTGTAGCGAGGCTGCCAGCCAACTCCAAAACAAAAACACTCGGAAGAAGGAAACGGTCTCTGCCAGAGTCAGTTCTGCTGTTGGCTGTCCTTTTCTTTTGATCAACCAGAGATTTACTTTTCCCTGTAAATGCACAATAATTCTTAATGTGTGTTTGCTATTATCAGATTATTATCCCGCTGAGAGCCTGTGTGTGATCTTTGGGCTGGACCCCAGGTGCTGGAGCGCTCCTCGAGCTTGCAGATATGATTGGGATCCTGTCTTTGGCTGACAGAGAGCATATGCTTGAGGCACGCTATTAATACAGATGGCTGAATGCTTTTTTGTACTCTATATTTTCAGCGAGCTTTGAGCTGTCTCCCACATCTGCATGAAATGCAAGGATTCGAGACAGCAAAGGCGTGATGAGTGAAGAGTGAAATGGATAGTTTGTTGGTTTAGTAGCGGAGCCTCATAGAACAAATGAGACAACACTGGAATTTGTTTGTTTAGACAGGATTCTCTGGTGTCTTCCCATTTTCCAATTTCCGCGACTTGCAGATCCACTATGTTTACTTGTTTTAGAGAGTTGAGGAGATGACAGAAAAACCAGAAGACGTGCTGTGATTTAATATGCCGTACTTTTAAAAGCGAAAGGGAGTCCATGACATTGAAAGCATCCTGACAGTAGCTCCTGATCTCAGCACTCTACTCATACAATATCTCTCTCTTCTTTGGTATCCACACATGATTAGTCATGCATGCCTCATCATCTGATCTCCTGGAGGTCAGCACAACTATCAGGCCCCTGCATCGAGCTTGAAAATCTAAACTGCATTTCTTTCTTGTATCCAGGATCCGACTCCTTTTTTTTCTATATTTTTTTCGAAAAGGTAAAAGGAGCTGTTCCCAGATGTTGTTTCTCTCTGGGAGTCACTCAGCATCCCTGCCATGTGATCCACAAGCTTAAAAGAGAAAGACACGAAGGGGAAAGAGAGAGCAAGAGAGTGAGGGAGAGAAATGAGATTGCGTCAGCTCAGTATTTGTAAACGTTTGCGAGAGCGAGGGCTTTGTAAATGGAATTTCCACAGGGAGAATAAATGGTATGGTTTTGTCTCAGATTACACTGGAAAGTGTGGTTTCTTGAGTCAGCGTGAACCCACATACATAGATCGAGCGTGGAACGTGTCAGTCAAAATGCAGAGAGAAAAGAAGTACAGGAACACAACTGAAATACCCTCCAAGGAAAACGTTTATTATTAGATTTTCTATTACATCAGAGACAATAACTAATTCGTTGAGGACTTTTGCTTGACAACATTGCATTCTCAAGAAAAGGCCTCACCATCGCTGTGCGGAAAATGCACTCAGACATGGATCAGTTACTGTAGCTGCAGCCATCGACTGGCAGCCGGTTCCTTGGAAGAACTGTATACCATTATCTATGACAGCATGATTTCTTTGACATTAATTGTATTCCACATGTACACAAAGGTTTTATTAAAATCCGATCAGGAGAGCTATTCCTCAACTTTGTGCTCTGGCGATAAGAAGCCAATCTTTGTCCTTATCTAAACTATGGACTAATTACTGAAGACATACAACAGTTCATACATTATTTACCAGATCGGGCTGATGTGATAATCCTCCAATACATTATACAGTTAGGCCTCCATGTGACCCGGGTGGAGGGATTATAAAAAGCAATAAGCTATTTGTAGCCAGCCACTTCCAG
This sequence comes from Spondyliosoma cantharus, assembly GCA_900302685.1. Lineage (NCBI taxonomy): Eukaryota > Metazoa > Chordata > Actinopteri > Spariformes > Sparidae > Spondyliosoma > Spondyliosoma cantharus. The sequence continues at coordinate 6,162 of OMLP01012712.1, forward strand.
AAAGGATTTTAAAAAGAGCTTGGCTATTTTTCACCCGTTCTAAGTGCTGTATCATAGGCAACTTGACTTTGTTTCAGTTTCTTGAAGAAGTTTCACCTCTTATCTGAGGGGCTTCTTCAGTTCTACCTAACTGGAGGTGAGTTTGCAGGCTTTTACTTTCGTTAAGTCGTTAAGTCGTTAAGGACACATGTGTGCTCTGAGTTTCAGAGTCGTTAGGCAACCCTCCAAGATGCTTGCATTGTTGTCCTCAAAGGATCGATTTTCCTCCTTGACAGCAGGTTCTTGACCTGGAGAGTTGGCCCTCCTGTGTTGTGACAGTCGTTTACGGAGAGGTTGTTTGGATGGCCATTTAGCAGAAAAAAACACCTCTACATAAATGAATGACAGGAGGGCCAACTACTCAGGTCAAGACTCTACTGTCCACTTACATCTGAAGGAGAAATATCATTCCTTTGAGGACAACAATGTTAACATCTTGAACAGAGAAGATAGATTGTTTTGAAAGAGGATTAGAGGAATACATCTATGTCAAACTGGAACGGTCATCTTTGAACAGAGGAGGCGGCCTAAGACATAACTTATCGCCCACCGACAATGCTGTACTGAGTTCTCTACCCAGAGAGCTTAACAATCATTCACACCTGGGATCACCTAGCCCTAACAACCCACATGAAGGCTGGTTGGGTCAAGGACTCTCAAATTCAGAGCTCACATGTGTCCTTAACGACTCTGTAAGGACACTCCCGCACTGAGTCTAAAAGCCCGCAAACCCCTCTCCAGTAAGTTAGAACTGAAGAAGCTTCTTGGATGAGAGGTTGAAACGTCTGTGTGGGCTCTCGGCTATCAAAAGACGATTCAGTGTTTCAGCCGTATCGCATTTCTGAAGTTCTCCGATCATTTATATTAGTTATGGTAGCATTTCTGCGGTGGCTCTCTCTCTCTGTCTGTGGGCTGGTTCCAAATTAATCTGCGGGGTTAAATTGCTGACGGGTTTCGATATTCTGCAGCGATTAAGGGCTTGTAAGTAAATCTTTTTGACACCACACAATGCAATGGGCAGCCACATGAACGATCAGAAAAGTTATACCAATTTCAGTGGTGTATTGGTTGTAATGTCCTTAATGGTTATGCAACAATCACTGTATCTGTACAGGGTTAAAGCTGAGCTGGGCTTTAGAGGTGGTTTTGTGGGTTAGCCAACTGAAAAACTGGATAAGATCCTTTATATTGAGCATTTGCTGAAATATTTCCATTTGCACGATTGAAGGCTTTATACACAAGGAAATATATTTTTATTCAGCAATTAATCTAACAACTTACTGATTCAAGCTTTGCAGACACAATGTCACTTTCACTTTCACTTAAATTTGTTAGTCTTGTCTGTTGGGAATGACTGACGTTACAGTAAGCCCTCATTCCAGAGAAGTAATTGATCCTTTTCATTCGAAAGCGTTCTGTGGTGCACCAGCTACACAGTAAGTACACTTAATCTATTATCTAGTTATGGCATGTGACACGAAAAAAACAAACATTTCCCATCATCTTCTTTATTTTCTTCGGTACCATTCTCCCCCTTTGGTCACGTGGCCAGTGGGTGCTGTATTCCCATTACATCAGCTCATCCAGATTACAGAGCAGGATAACCTGACCTCACACATGAAACACGATATTGCTTGTGGCGCAGTGCACACTCGTAAACATTACATATGCACACAAATACAGAAACAAACACACATCATACAAGATGCATACGTGAGTTTGCACATAAATGCAACATATTTCTAACAGTCCTCTGTTTGTTGGGCCCTTGAGACCCTCTGGTCTGAGATCTGTCTGTTGCCTGGATTGACAAATCAAAACTGACTCCTTTAATACTTTAAGAGAAAAAGCAATAAAGAATGTAGCCAAGTGAAGTGAGCAAACAGCTGAAGCGAGACCATGAAACAACAAGCGGGAGAGGGGAAAATATTAGTAGAGACAGTGCAAAATGAGAAGCATTGACAGAAAACAAGATAAGGGATGGGAGCAATGAGGACAGATGGTTAAAGGCCGTTATTGGGTCTAATCTGTGTGTGCTCATGGGAGCCAGAAAAAACTTTCTGGAGAGTCACCGGCGGAGCGTACTTGATTTCTGTATAGTTGAGCCCACCCTCGTTAGAAAAACAACCACGTTGGTTGACCATGCAAGCCGCTGATTACAACCCACATCTCTATTTACTGTAAGGCGATGATGACTACTAGTGGCTGCGTTAAAACTTACAGAAGCAACGGAGTACCCTTAGGTGCAGAGTGGAAGGATGGGGTGGATGGACGGATCAAACAAACACTTTCACCCAGGAGGCTACTGTTTGTGTTGGGCAGTAACGCATTTCTCAGTAATATATTACTCTAATATTATTACAATTCCAAATACAGTAATGTTAATATTACAGTTACCATGATAAGTAACTCAGTGTTACAGCGCTGCCAGAACGATGTGGGTTTAAGGTTCTAGGTTGGTTGTCTCAGGTCAGCCCAGGTCACGTTGGCTACCCGCCAAAAAGCTGAAGGATCGAGTTTGAGGCAGAGCGTTATGTCTCTGTGAGTTTGTCTCAGTCAAACATGCAAAGAACCCTGTGGTTTGTTGCAAATTATGTGTGAGCAACCAAATGCTTTGTAAAATAATGAAGCACTTGAATTTGTAACTTGTTGAAAAAACACTAAGTGACACTGAGGAACTGGATTTCTGAGCAGCACACGGTTGAGGAGACACGATAAGTGGACACAATCCGAAGAGATGTTACCTATCTGAAGGTAATAAAGGTCAGGTATGATGCTGGTGCGGTGGAACGGGCATGTTGCTTTTGAAACGGTGATAAAAGATGTTTTGGGAGTCATTGGCAATCAACTTTAACAGTACCTCAGGTACGAGGATGTGTTGGCGCCTACACCCGTAGGAGATGTTTTCTCTCCAGCAGATCATTTGATCACCTATGCTGCTTAGTTAAAAAACCTAAGCTGTAAAACTGTGTAATAAAAATGGGCCGATCATTATTAGAAGAACGAGACATATATTCTACACCTGTGGATTGTGAAAGCATGAACTTACTTTTGAGGAATTTGCCCGAATGTGATATGAGACGCTTTATGAGTTTTGGCACGAGAAGATACACGGCAGTTGTAAAGAGGGGTTGAAGTCGTAAAGAATCCAGACAGCGTGAATTATCTGTATGTTGGTGCAGCTAAACCCCTTTTACAAAAACCATAAGACCACAGGAAACTAATAGGAAGAAATTAGAAAAAAAAAATAAAAATCAAGAATCACAAACACGTGCCAATAGAAACTCTTGATTTGCTCTGAAGGTTTATTGCATCTCCTGTCAGTGTGCTGACAGCTTGTCTTAAAGCTCAGGGTTCGTTGCCATCATAGACACTCCCTGGCCGTTCCGTTTCGATAACGGACTTCTGCACAATTTCAAGTTGTAGATTTAGTTTTCATAGTTTTAACGAGGTCAGGTAAGATTTGTTTTTTGATGCAATCTACCGTGACTTCCTCTATATCAATGGCCTCACACTGATTTGACTTGTGAAAAGGTCTGGAAGAATTTTCTTTTTGTCCTCAGTGTTCTCTTAAAGAAAACTCAGCTCACTCACTCAACTCTGGAAACAATGAATACATAAAAAAATAAATTAATAAGTAATAAACTGACCATCTTTCTTAATACCGATGATATCTTCCAGACTGCTTCCAGACCGCAGAGCAGCACTGAAACAACACTAAGCAAAGTTACAAATGAAATTTAATGGCTGAGAGTCTGTGTCGGTTCATTTAATGACTTTTGAGACGTGTTTGCCGAGCTTTTCATGACGTTCATCGTGGCCTCCTCCAGGACCATTTGGAAGAAAGTAATTGATCATTGGAAAGCTGATCTGAAGTGATTCATCTTTCGCATTACTAAAAACCTTCTGGCCCCAGAGAGCTCTTAAGGGTTTTGGCAGCCCCCTGGGCTCAGTTCTAGGTTCTCTTTTATTCTCATGTTTCATTCGTTCCCCAATATTTGACTCTAGTATAAATGATGAGGAACCTTGTATAAAACAATATATTGTACAGGACAAAATAACTGAATATTGTGTCTTGCTGCAGAGTTGATAACTCTTATAACTCTTTCTCCTAAAAAAGTATCTGGTATCAGTTTAATCAAATTCAGCTTCTAACTTCTTTGAATGCATTTTCTACATCACACACCTTTTACTAAGCAATTTTAACCCAGTAGCTGGTTTGTGCAATATACTCCAAGCATAGAGTGAATTAAGTCGTTTAACGTCATCTCAGCTCGAGTACATAAATTTGATCTATAAGTGGAAGCCAGAAACGGATGTTTCACCACTGTGCTTTTGGAATGCATGAGCATCCTCAGACATGTGCTGGTAAAAAACCTCACAAACAACTGTGGGACTAGCCTCAGGCCTCCACATGGGAAATTTAATATAGACAGAAGTGGTTGAAAACACATTTTCAAGTATAAACAAGATATTTTTGTTGTAACATAAAAAGTGTATTACATTATGATTTTTGTGTTCTATGGCAGTTTGCCACTCTTTGTATATTTATCACATTGCTTTCAGAAATTTCACTATTATTTTTACACTCTCGATCTTTTACACTTTTACATCCTCAAGTGTATTTTTACACTCTTGGTCAGGGAACCATTAACTAGTTGCTTATTAGAATGCATTTTAGTCGCAGAAGCAATTAGTTTGAGTTTGTTAAATTAGAGTTAAAGTATTAGTGAATTAGTTATGAGGAAGACCTAACTTCAGAATGAGTTCTGATTTAGGAAAACTTAATTTTGAGTTATTTGAATCTGGGATCTAACTTGATATCATAGGCAATAATTAGGATGTTATTGGGGGAAAAACTCTTCGTCAACATATGTGTAGAATACGTTGCATCCTGGGTGCCCCATGTTCGGAAAAAGATGCCGCGAAAGAGCCCTCTTGGATGCCCTTATGATAGATAAAAACATCCTGACTTTGTGAAGTTGTGTATATTTCTCGTATTTACTTGCAACATCCCCTAGATACGATGGCGAGGTGTCAACAAAACAACGTTTCAGAAGCAGACCTTCTGTTTATCCGCAGCCACATTAATAATATCTTGACCAATTGTTTTGATCACTTTCTACATGTGTTCCAAGCATAAATACACATTTGCAGATCAATTTTAGATCAAGTGAATAGGTAGCAATATAACCAATCTAACAGCACAGTTGAATAAAATATAATGAGCTGCGATCAAATGTCTTACGTTTTCAGTTGTTTTACACAAAACAGATGTTAAATCAAATATGAACTGAAGTCACAAAGAAGCTAATTGCACACGGGACTAATATCACCACATGACCTCTGTGTTTGGCCAAATATGGTAGGCAATTTGCTGTGAAGTTTACTGTGAGGTCACAGACAAAACTAGAGGACCCCAGGTGACACTAGCCCTGTGTGAATATATGGCTAAATGCATTAATAAGTTCCCTAAAATGACTGATAAAGAGCTACTATGCCACTAATATGCAAGCAACTCGTTAATGGTAACCCTGTTTACCATTTATTCTTTATTTTCTAAATTGTAATGAAGATTTAAAAACAATGAAACTTATTGAATTGTTTTTTTTTTCTTCCCATTTGATAATCATTCCCTCGCCATGATACCTGAAGGTTGAAATCTAACTCTTAACTGGACTTGTTGTCTGGGGAAGGGGAAGAGGGAGAGGGAGAGGGAGAATGGTGGATTATCATCAGGCATTGATATAGGCAGCCCCTTCTTCCCTCTCCCACTTCATTACTTTTCAAAGAGAGTCACATAAAGGGTGCATGGGATGTAAAGAGTGGGAGTTTCCTCCGCCCTCTAACAAGAAGATTCATGAGATTCAACTCATAAATTTTCGTCCTTCTCGCAGCCCCGTCTCCTCCTCAGTATCAAAGGATGTCACTGTGGTGTAGGTGTTCCACTTTGCACATGAAAGGCCGAACCGAGACGAAACAATCATACGAGGGAGTTGACCGAAGACGCGCAATCACATGCAGGAATTTTAGGGAGTAACGGGGAATATTTGTCTTTATTTGCTTTAGTTGCAGAGGAGGTAATGTGATATCTGAAACAAAGGCAAATTCATTTCAGTGTGCAAACAGTTTGTCCTCACACCGGGAAAGAGTTTCAACATTCGAATCCACAATAAATGCCACTATAATGATTTGAAAAAAGTTTGGAGCCAGAGGTCGGGCCTGTTCTCAGTGTCTATATATAACCCCCTCGTCCTGCTTTACTGAAATTAGATCTGTGATATAGTCTCTAAATTGTTTTTGCTGTCAGCGCTGAGACTTATTGAGAATCAAAGATGACAGTTGTTGCACTCTGTACTCTTGCACAAAATGGAGTAATTTGAGACAGCTTTATTATGAACGTAACAGAAAATCATTCAAACCTGTCAGTCAGATCTGAGTCACAACACTTTTGGACTTGCCAGTACACACAAATGATAATTCCTGCCTTGGATCTATTGGCTGTCCGGGAAACTAACAGGTTATTTCGCAAGACTGTCCTTAAAGATACAAAAACATAATACAAAAAAAGAAAAGAAAAAAAGACCATGTCCAGTTGAAGCAGATTTGAAAGAATACCACCATAACTGACCAATTGTGATGCGTAATCACTGAGTCACCACTTCACAATCTCTACTGAGATCTTCTTCGGGATGAGAATCATTAAGTGGGATGGCTTCGGTTTGATTTTTTTCATCTTATTCATGCTCAAACCATTCAGGGACTACTTGGTCTTATTAGGCAGAGCACTGTCATCACCAGTCCCAAGTGAGACAGAGATATTTCATATATTTCACATGAATGGCTTTGTTCAAGCCGCCACTGTGAACATTTCTAGAGAGAAAAAAACTTTCTCCTGGAAACTACAAGCTTTACATTTTTTACAGCAAGTATGTCTTGAGAGATACGTCAAAGTCACATTATGTTTTTTTGAACATAATCTGGAAAAAGGTTTACTGACAACATAGTTTTCATTTATTGTCATTGCAACGCAATAAACACTCAATTTTAAAAAACATTCTGAAGCACGCACAGCACCCACTGAACATAAAAATTGTATGGTCTTGGTTAAAAACTCAAGATGACAAAAGTGACTTGAATCATGAGATTCAACATTTTTTACTGTATTGAAAGTTTAGCGAAACCACCATTTTCTCCCTCAGAACCTTAAACAAAATCCCTTTATTGCACAAACTGAACCTCAGAATCAGAATCAGCTGTACAGCCTTTGTGTACACATACAAAGAATTTGACTTGTTTTTCATTGCTCACGGAAACAGAAAAAAAAGGCACAGACAAGGATAAAAAAGCTGAATAACTTCGAACAATAGAGAGCACTGTTAAAGGTGCACTATGTAGTTCTGGGGAAGACATTGTAATTAGAAGAGAAAGATCTTCCTTGACTGATTTCTTTCCAATTCTTGGTTGCCATAACTGAATAAATTGAATAAAGAAACTGACCTTAAAGTTTGACTTTGTTTATATGTGGCAGACCCTGCCACCTTTCCTTAGCGTCAAACAGTGTTCTGGGAACCTTATTTCCCTCTGAGAACAGCTTGTTTGTTCAGTTCTGGAAAAAATACATATTTCTGAGTTTGTATCATCACCTCATTAGTTAGTCATATTAACACATTTCATATATTCTTATGTATAATGAAAAAATTATGATGTTGATTTTTTTTTAATGTCACATGGTCAAATCCCACTCTAATGCGCGATATGATACATGATACACAGTATGATACGAAATACAAAATAATTCTTTGATTCCCCAGAGGAGTATTAATAAAGAAGACATTCACATCTCAGGGCAGTACAAACACTTTGTGGCACCACTCATGCCTTGTGATGATGGGCAGGGGGAGGATAAAGGGAGCACCGTTGTCAGGTTGTGGTTTAAAGATAGTGAAGTGCCTTGATCCATTGGGCTGAATGTCTGACCTCCTCTGACTCTGGCCAGCCACTCTGTCTCAGCTAACAGCCTCTTCAGCAACATTAACATGAGGAAACTTCAGCCAGACATTAAGCAACAGAAACCATTATGGCACTGGAAAGTAAAAAAAGCAAAAACAAAATCTCTTTAACTGGCATATCTCCCTTCAAAAATAAAAATTATGCTTTCCACTGCTTTTGATGCAGCTGATGGATTGCATTTTGACACTGGTCAGTGAGAACGAGAGTTTTACAGACACAGATGCACACACTGAGTCAACTACTTCAGCACTTCTGCCTAAAGGCTTGTCAAAATATATAAGGCATCATGGCCATAATGTGGGTCACTGACGGCTATGTATGCGTATATCCATTTGTTGAGACAGTTTCTCAATGCTGTAAAATAGAATGCTTGTTCTTTATGGTCTACATGTGTTCTATGAGCAACTTTAATGAAACTGTCTGTTCATGCTTTAGATTGACATTTACAGCTAATGGAGTCAGACTGCTCGTCTGTCCTTACATTGTAAATCAATGCATCCGAGTGAACCAGTCCAGTGCACATGCATTAACATTTTACTTCTCTGTGCAGCAGGTTCGAGCCCCTCTGAGTTTTTAAAGCACTGGAAAAAAAAGGACATTCTTTGTTACTTAAGCTCCTGCTCTCTTTCAGAGTCACTGGCATCTATTATTTTAGCTGATAAGTCAAAACAACCAACAGGCAGATTTCTGCTAAGCTCTGCAAAGGGATTTTAAGAACTGTAATATTTATTTGCTTTGGCATGTGCAGTGTTTGTAGTACCAAATGTTGGTTTGGCTCATTGGTTTTATTGCTGTTTTCATCCCACCACTCAACCCATAGCTCAAAATATCTTTAATGGACCTTTGCTTTGTATAGCATAATACTTTCTACTGTATATATATATATATGTATACACATATATATATATATACTCCCTGTATGATAAACAGCAGTTTAGGAAGCGGGAAACTGAGATTTTTAGACACTTGTGAATCCTCATTATCTTCTGTCATTATCAGCCATGTTTAATATTCTCATTTTCTCATCTATCAAATGAAGCTCTTTGAACACTAAATATGATGGACAATACAGTACATGGGGGGTCTTTGGAGGGCCATCAATTGCGTTTAGGTGAAATAGAGATGTTTCCTTTCCTTGTAAGCATCTTGAGAGTCTGGGTTTTTCTCTGTTTGTCCTCATCCTCATCGCCTGTCATGTCATTTCACTACTTGACATCAGAGAAGTTATAATAAACGCTGCAATGTGCCATGGAATCCCCACCAGTGCGAGCCTGGTGAAATGCCTCATTATTTATGAATGAACAGGTCGAAAAAACAGAAAGAACATAAACATTTCACTTCAGGAAGTCAGGTAGATGGCAGCTGTTGAATAATGAATACTGCAATGCAACAAGAAAAGAAATAAAAAATGCATTGCCAAACCACCACTGGTGTTATCAATGCACCATGTATATGTCTATTGTATTAAATGTTGTCTTTACCTATTATATTAGGCTGTATGCTGTGATAAAAAAAAAAGAACCTTTTTCGACTGATGTCTCACAATTTGCTTGATAGAGGTGAGCATTGCATTGCACTGCATTTGAATTGAATCAGTCTTTACAAACGTTACACATCTATTTTTAATCACAATAGCATGCATGACAAAATATACCACAGGTAAGCATTTAAAGTTATGAAGCACCATTACTATCCTGTAATGGATATATACATTTTTTTATTTTTTTTTCACTTTAACTGTTGCAAGTCGGAGTTCTCACTCGTTGCCTGGACGACCAGATTCCAGGAAGTCACTGCAAGCCGCCTTGAAAAAGTCCCACACATAACCTCTTGTTAAACCAAGTTTACAATTCAGTTTTTGAACACATCAAACAAGTTAAACATTTTTTTAATTGGCAAGTTTTATAGGTGTTTATTTTGTTACCATCGGTCAGATCTGGGCTAGCTGTTTTTCCCTCATGTCTTCATTCTAAGCTAAGCTATCTGGCTGGCTGAAGCCTTACATTGTACAGATGTGAGGGTGGTGTAGATCTTCTCATCCATCAAAGCAAGAAAACAAATATTTACCAAACTTAAATAATGCCATGTAACTCAGTGAACAGCAGCCAGTGTGACCACATATAACAATTATACAATTAAGTTTAATGTGAAATACTATTGTAACAATTGCACAGGTAGAGAGAAGTAATATTTAAGTTTGATAGCTTTAACTCTCATTAGCCAACGATAGCTTCTGATCATACCAGACCAAGTAAGACTGTAATTATCAAACCTCTGAAACCTTGAATTGTACATTTAAATTACATTAAAAACATATTTGTCTTCTTCAGCCAATTAAAAAAAACTTTTGAAACAACACACAAGGAAGCAACACATTTAAAATTCATTTTTTCACTCACTGCATTTTCTATTCTTTTGTTTCATACATTTCTTTACTTCCTCCCTTCTCCTCTTGACTTCTTTCTCCACTCGATCCATTCTTCAAGTGTGCTTCCTCCTCCTCTCCTGTAGATAAGCGAAGTCACTTTTGCGCTCATACATCAGGAGCCTGGGCAGGAGCAGACTATGGGCTCAGACAGCGTCCCGTCACATAGATGAACTGTCTGTCTGACAGCTTGTTGCCCGATAGTCTCGTTCTACAGAGGCAGCCGTCACATGTTTCAGAGTCATAACAATAAACATTTGGCTCGTTTGAGAGATGTATGCTGGCATTTCCCAGACCTGAAGACATTAAAGTGAGTTGTATGAAGCGGGAGGAGAGATAGTAGAGGACAGGAGCTGAACCACCCCTGATGGAGGAGTGGGTCATGTGATCAATCACAGCCAGAGGGGAAGTTAAAAAAAGAAAAAGCACTGAAATATAACTAACGTAATTTCACTAATAGCTCATTGATTTATAGGAGTATTCATTTTGATGCTCAACAAGGTAGTCAGTTTAGTTATTCAAATATTCTTGATAACCGATGATATGACATTATTAATTTGATGTAGTTTTCTGGGGAAAAAGTGATGCATTCAATGCAAAGAGATCAGTGTTTAATCGGTATGAAAATAATTTGAACAGCTACAATTTAAATGACAACAGAGTGAACTCAATCTGTTTCTGAAATAATATATAACTATTAATAGCACAATACTTAGAAAGGACATTCTGTATCATGTCTACGCATTTAAATCTTTTTTACATGTCATTTTGACATTAACGTGCACAATTTTATAAATTTGGGACCTGAAAATGCCAGCATGTCATCTCTCAAACGAGGCAAATGTTTATTGTTACGAAGAAAAAGACTAATATAACTTGACCTTTGTCACCCTGACCTACTCCCAACGTGGACTTTCAGTAGAGACAAAGAAATTAGTAGACTGGTGTGAAATGACAAGTGAAAAGCAACAAATATTGTTTACGAAAACACGCACAGTGAGCGCTAAGCGCGCGCCGAAATTTTTTAGTATCAGTGTGCTTCTTTGTGTGTGTGTGTGTGTGTGTGTGTGTGTGTGTGTGTGTGTCTTCCTCGTTGGTCTGCTTCCTGTGTGTGTGTGTGTGTGTGTGTGTGTGTGTGTGTGTGTGTGTGTGTGTGTGTGTGCTCGCTCACACTCTGCTTGCTCCCTTGGTCCCTGTCTCTCTCTCCGTTCTCCTCCCTCGCTCCTGTTTGTCTCTGGTGGTCCCTGTCTCTCTCTCCGTTCTCCTCCCTCGCTCCTGTTTGTCTCTGGTGGTCCCTGTCTCTCTCTCCGTTCTCCTCCCTCGCTCCTGTTTGTCTCTGGTGGTCCCTGTCTCTCTCTCTGTTCTCCTCCCTCGCTCCTGTTTGTCTCTGGTGGTCCCTGTCTCTCTCTCCGTTCTCCTCCCTCGCTCCTGTTTGTCTCTGGTGGTCCCTGTCTCTCTCTCCGTTCTCCTCCCTCGCTCCTGTTTGTCTCTGGTGGTCCCTGTCTCTCTCTCCGTTCTCCTCCCTCGCTCCTGTTTGTCTCTGGTGGTCCCTCTCTCTCTCTC
>OMLP01012713.1:0-36522 GCA_900302685.1 Spondyliosoma cantharus
CAAGATCAGCGTCACTGGATCCATCCTTTTTCAAAGACTTTTTATTCAGTCAGAGCAAAGAGCGGCAGAGAGCGGGAAAAAAAACAGAGTGAGACTCAGAGACGGAGCACTTTGCTATCAGCAGAGTCCAAACGGCTGAGGGAGACCACAGGAAAATAATTAATGAATAGGCAGCAAGTAACTCACTGTTGCTAGAGAGAGGGAAAGCTAATCCTGCGCTCTGATTGGCTGTTGCTCTGGCCATGTGCTCACCAGTCAGCAGAGAAGCCGGACAAATCAAGGAAATGTTCTAATATTAGAAAATGTATCTAGGCAGTGATCAAACATCTGACCCAAACAACTCCATCTTTTCACATCACATGCAACCTTTTCCATCTTTGCAACCTCAATGATTGCTCATCATCTTTGATGAAGTCATGATTTAAAGCAAATGAAGCTGCAACAGGATAATGATGAAAAACAAACAACATGGAAACACTGAGGGCTGCGTGTGATTGGAGAGAATTCCATGAGTCATGTTGAAGTCGTGCAATGAGATGAGAGGAGATGATATTTGTTTTTTTTTTCAGTTGAGATGAACAGAAATGTGAAAGAAAAAAAGGAAAATCAGGGACAGTGAGAATCCAGGACAAAAATCACTCCAAAAGTGCTGGTATATCAGTAAAGTAATGGAGTAGTTGGTAGAGTACTGTGTATTATAACATAGCACAGTGATTTAAAAACAGGCAAGTCATTTAATTTTCTACTTATTTGTTATTTATCTCACAGACATGTTCCATAACTGAAGAGTAAATTAAGACCTAGACTGAACTCAAAATGGCATCTAGATTTTCCTCTGCTGTCTGCAGACATCAAATGACTCTTGATGTGTTTAGTCAGCCAGTGGAGCTCTGACCTGTTCATTATACACTAGTATGCATAATGTAAAATGGCAAATAAGCTATTCAGAGCATCACTAACACAGTGAGTGAAATAAGAGCTACTGACATGGCTTATAGACCAGCAAAACATTTATGTCTAATAATTTCTTTCTATAAATTTTGACTAAAAGATTTTTTTAATGTTGGTCTTTTAATATTAATGTGAAAATTAAAACTAGTTATTCATTTATACATAAAAAGATTGGTATTGATTGGTAGAAATATATACTGCAAGTACTTTCATAACTAATTAGTTATTAGTTTTACTATTAATTAGTTCAGTTAATTAATTTGTTGTTTTTCAAGCAAAAATGTAAAACGTTTCAAGATTCCAGTTTATCCAATGTGATTCCCGCTGTTTATATCTTTGCAGATAAATATCTTTGGGTTTTGGACTGTCCAAACATTGGAGGACCATTGCCTCTAAGAATGATAAGTTGGAAATGTTTTCTCTATTTCTGATATTGTATGCGCCTTACATTGAATTTAAACCTTAACTAGTAGATTAATCAGTTTTCAAAAGGATAAATCAAAAGACCCTACACAGTACTGTTTTTATTCTCTATAGAGTATTATTGTTACTACATGTTAGGAGTGGGTGATATGGATAAAATCTTCTGGTACACAGCACATCATTTTATAATGCAATATTGATATAACTCATCATTCCGTTCCGTTTTCTATTTCCGCTTTTTCCCTGAGGGTCGCGGTGATGTTGCCCTTTTTCAGGGGGATTTCTGGAGCCTATCCCAGTTACGGCGATGGGTGAAGGGCGAAGTACACCCTGAATGAGTCACCAGCTCATTGCAGGACCCTTACTGATGGCAGAGGCTGCCACGCATTCAGTATTTTGCTCAAGGACACTGACATGTAGCTCAGTTCCGCCCAGGGGAGCCTGATTTCGAACCAGCGACCTTCCGATCACTGATCAAACGGCTCTACCCACTGAGCTACAGCTTATAGCTCATCATGTCGTAGTAAATCATAATCCAGATTAATGATGATTTAAAATCGTCAGATAACACACCCCAGGTTAGCCCCACCAATACTAGAGGCAATTATTGATACAAATTTGGAAAATTAAACTTAGAATTTATCACATAAACACATGACAAACAATCCTGATGAAGATCTCTTAGATTACTTTTAATAGAGCCCGGCCACTACACAATTGTTGGAGCTGATGCCGACACCAATTTCAGGGAGTAAAAAATTCCGACATCAATATCCAGCCAATATGCTCACATTTTTTGCACTGATTCCATTAATGTTGCTATTAAACACTTGTGACAAAGACATGTAATGAAGGCAGAATATTTTTTAGTCAAATGATAAACTTCATTGTAAAAAATGACATCAGTGAACAGAAACAGTAAACTTCAATGGAAATTGAATAATACCATATCAACCAAAGCATCTTGATAGGCAATTGAGTTTGCCAGTTCTGTACTGCAATTTATTGTGGCTTGGAGGATGCATACATTGATATCAGCAACAAGTTAATATCAGTCTGGCCAATTTATCAGTCCAGTTCTATATATTGTATATCAAATTATCAACATAATAGAAACCTTATGTTATGTATGAGCTGTAATTAATTTCTCCTCTTAATCTATCACCTAGCTATCAGCTACCAATGCGGATGAACATGTTTCTCTGAAGCCCTGAGGGTATTGTTCATCCTTATGCACTTTTCAACCTATCACATCATCAATCCTGAATCCTGATTTTCGTCGATAGTCACATGTATGTAGGTCAGCGTGTAATTACGTGAACTCACTTTCTTCGAAAGTCATAAGAAACATGGGTTGGTAAATCCAATCCAAATGTCAGCAGCAGTTCACCCTAAGGTTATTTGATTATTTCCAAAAAAGCCGATTGGTTCATGGGTTTTAGATTCTAGTCTCAGCTTGTACACTTTCTATAAAAAGTAAACATTGACTTTTGACATTAACCTGGGAGTTAAAAAAAAAAAAAGAAGAAAGAAAAACGATAAAAGAAAAAGGCTTCAGTTCGCTGTTGTCCTTACATGACTTTCACACAGACAAACAGGTGCATTGTACAAAAGTCAGACGTTAAATTGAACACACAGTTAAAGTTAGAGTTTGTGTTATGTGTTGGCCCTTTACGGCCCTGCTGGTGAGGAGCTGACTACAGAGCCACCACGCATGCAGCCTGGCTTCAAGCCATCTGTCCACATGGAACTGAAAAATCGACTGCGCCACAGGCAGGGAGGACGAGCCAACAACACAGTAGCTTGTGAGGACTTATTTTTCAGCCTAAAATGGGGGCTTAGGCATTTTATGATTTAGGTTGTGTTCACCTGAATTCTATCTGCCGTTAATGAAGCTGAAAAGCTCACTTGGCTAAATAGAAACATCTGCTCCAAAAATTATGTAGCACTGAGACGGCACTGTTCTGAAAAGTCAAATATACCACAAGGCTCCGCAGTTAAAGAGGACTCACTGTATTTATCAGTAGATATAAGATGCCTTGACTGACCGAAAATGCTATCACGCTGTTAAAAGTTTTGACTGCAAAATAGAAAATCTGATAAGCCTGCAAAGTCTGTAGCAGTTGAAAGTACAACAGGCCTTTTTTGCTGCGTAGTTAGCATGTAATACGTGGTTAGTAAGTGTCATACTTGTTTCTTCCAACCAGATAACTGCATTTCTCTTGATTATTAAAGCCAACACACATTTACCCCTAAAAAGACACTGATAAATGCATAAAGCTGTGCTCAAAATCCCGCATAACTATTTTGACTCAACATAAAGGTAACATACACTGGCCTCCAGTGTGATACAGAGGGATTAACAGGGAACTGGTTTTACTTGGTTGGTGATGAAGACAGTTAATGAAGACCAAATTATTATTCCTAGGTCATTGGACAAGCAGAGGGATAACTCTAAGCATTCACATGCTCCTTGGATGGCTCCTTCTAAGTCATTTAACAGTGTGGATGCTACAAAGAATTTGTGTTGTATTGTATTGCTTTGAGCACTTCAACTCCATGTTGACAGCTGTTTGAAGTTGGAAGCTTTATATTACAAAATGATTTGGTTCCAGCTGCTGCACCAGTACAGTCCCTAAAACCACTAGAATATTGCTTTACCTGACGTATTATTAGGGTTAACACTAATAACTAACTTTTTAAGGTAACCTTGGCCAGAAAATAAGTGTAACAACCTGACATCATGTTACAAATTAGGCTACATGCAAGCAAAAATGTGTATGCGATAAGTGACTTAATAAAAGGTTTTCTAACCATTGACATTTACTTTCTCCCCGCCGTGTTTCTTGGCAAGTCGCATAACAAAATCATCGCGTTTCCGAGCTGTTGCTCCGACTTGAGGCATTTCATGAGAATTTTGCCAGCTGGGAACTATTTTTTCCAACTATTCTGAGACCAAATTAATGCACAATGAGTCGGAGACTTATCACTGCTTTTGGTTACATCCTTGACAAAATGATTTGTGAGATTATAATAACACATTTGTTCAACCACACAAACTGTTTTTAATTCCTTTAAGGGTTGTTCTAACTTCTACCACTACTACTACTAATAATAATCATTTCAATAATTATGTAATACCATGATACAGTATAACCATGATATTTTCTGAGATGTTATCACACCGTGAAAATCTCAAGCCTGCATTCTATCTCCCCGAAAGGTTAAGAAAGTTGTTTTTTTGTTAACTATCAGATGATTTAGTGATTTTAGGTGAGACTCCAAGTCAGAACCTGCAGCATTTTCCAGTGCAGCTACATCTAAAAATTGTCCTTTAAGCCGTATTCTGTTGCTATTTTGACCAAATAACACCATTCAGGTTAACTGGGTCCCCCAGCTGAAGGACATATAACAAAAATAACCACAGCTGTACTGTGTCTGCTGAAAGTTGAAGTTAGCATTCATCCTGCCTCTCTGAGAAGTGACACTTGGCATTTTGAGAAGCTCAACTTCTTTTGGAAGTTTGAACAGAAACGAGCCCTGAGAGTCATTTGGAACATTTTAAGACATTTAGAAGAAGAATGAAGGCTTTGCCACAAGTCATACTTCACATTGATAAATCAGTGCAATGGAGGATTGACATTTGGTTAGATAATGCTGGATTCAGTAATTACAAGAGAGCCAGAGAGAAGGACAAGGAGGGGGTCTCCACACAGTTGAGTGGCTTGTCTTTTATTACACAAGTGGTACAATTTCCATTAACTCCTACTAGATGCATGCCAGACCCTCAAACCAGGGATGTAACACACACATCATGTCAGGCCTGCAGCTATGTTGGGCCTCCACAATGCATGGCCTCATGCAGTCAATGTAAAGGGACTATTATAGTGTTACATACAGTATACTATGTTTCACACTGCGGAGTTTGGCTTACTTGTTCTGTTTTAGCCTTGTGGTACAACATTTTCGCAGTGAGTCAACATTCAAAACATTTGAATTTTGGCATTTAGCATACAAAATCCACAACAGTGAAGTTTGAGGTTTTAATTCTGCAGTATTTGACAACTTGAAGAGCTACTAGCTAGTTTAAAAGTCCTGCTGAAGCTGCCCGCATTATCAGGGCTTATCAATAATAAGCTATAAACTCAAGAGCAAATATATAAGTCCACACTACAGCAACTTCATAAAATAAACATTAAGCTAACGTTTCACCAACTTAACGGGCTCAGCGTTCTCAACTGCTGTCGACGAGCGCGAGCAACATCATGCAACACATAGTCGGCTAACTGTTGCATTCAAAAGTTAGCTTATAAAACACAACAAACACGTCAAAAATCAGATGGTAAACTTTAAATCTAGGGCTCAGGTCAACAGCATGAAGTTGCGTGCGTTTAGCACACTTGCAGCGCTTCCACCATTTTCCAGTACAGTGGCGGCTGCTGCTGCTGCCGTGCTGTACTGGAAATGTGCAATAACTTGGAAAAACTCACCCGCGGATATTTCTTGACTCTTCTCACTTTTGGCTGCGGCGCTTTAACATGTCAGTGTGGCAGGCAAAATCCGCGTACTGCCGTATCTGCGGACGATGTCTTCTCGAGGTGCATTTAACTTCTAGCAAACCATGTGTTCACTTATTGCTTCGCCTTCTTTCTCTCGCTCTTTCTTTCTTCTCCCGTTCATGACTCCCTGCTCCCCTACACAGCCATTTTCCAGCTCAGCTCGGCGCAGGGAAGGAGAGTGCGTGGGAACTAATATGAAGAGCGCGGAAAGGAACGAAGCCGAGCGGAAAAGCCCGAATGATTAGTGAGGGGTCACCGAGTGGCCTCGGCCCATAATGGAACTTTGAGCCGGACAATCTTAAACTGTAAGGCTGCTTTTATTCCCCCCCCCCAACCTTATACCTTAAACTCCTGCCCAAATGAAACGGCCTGATCCCATGTTGGGTTACAGAGGGACATCATTGAGTTCCAGCTCATTTATTTAAAAAGATGACACATTTCATCTACATACACCTCAGTCTCTGTGACTGGTTTAGTATGGACTGAAACTGCCAAAATGAAAAAAACAGTCATTGTCCCATAAACTATAATAATAATACATACATTAATATGATATTAAATGTACCAAAAAAAATCCAGACATTAATTAATTTATAAAAGGTGACACAAATTGATATTTCTCTTTTGAATTTGCTCTTGTATTTATTTAGCTTTGTATTAATTCCCGTATTCATTTACTTTGTTATCTCATATCACAATTCATCTCGTAATTGATTCATTTTTCATTTAGTCATTATATCGAGATTACTGATATTTTTTCTGATAGTGTTTATATTTTGTGAAAGTACCAGTAGACATCCCGACAATATCTTTGCAATATTGGTATAGACTTGTTACTTAAAAAATATTGTGATATATGATTTTGTCACCCAGTCACAGCATTTATGAGATTTCAAACTATACATATACAAACAAGCTAAAAATATCGTGATATTATTTTAAGGCCATATCACCTTGCCTGGTGTATTATTTCTACACAGAGTAATTTGTAATGGAATAATGGTTTGGTCTATAAAACACCAGGAAGTGGTGCAAAATGACGATCAGCCTTTCACAAAGCCCAAGATGATGCCCTTATGTGTCTTGTTTTATCCACAACCTAAAGTTATTCGGTTTACTGTTATAGAAGAGTAAAGAAACCAGGAAATATTATTATAATCTTTCTTTACTTAAATCAGTTATCCAAATAGTCTAGTGTAATCATTGAAGCATAAGTGATGACATTTGATCCCAACCACAATGAAGGAAGACAATTATTGTTTATGGTGCCAAAAGATTGCAATTATTGTTGTATGAGGGACAGATGACAAGTGCACACACGTTGTAGTCCTGGACTTTGTAGTCCCTTTGCAATTCATTTATTTCAAGCACTGTTAAGACAATAAAAAACACAGACAATGTCACACCGGTCTGCATCAGATACCCACATGGTAGGACTTTCACAAAGGCCAGTTTGTCGTTTGGGGACATGGGGAGCGAAATATTTAACACACAAACACGCTAAAACAAGTGTGGAAAATATGGAGGATGACAGTTGAGCACCAGTGTTAAGTTTATCACACATACACACACAAACATACACAGGCAAAAACAGAGATGACAAGAGTCGTTGTGAAGCTTCATTTGGATGTGTGATGCCCAACCATTGGTATGGACTGCTGCTGTGACCTCTCGATTTAAAAAAGTGTAACATGATGAAGTCAAGAGATAGTAAGATGGTTTGGTAGGGGTACAAAGAAAATTGATCGATCTTAAAGATGTATATTGCATCAGATATTCAGTGATAAATCCTACACAGACACAGTTTTTACCCCAAAGTACATTAAACAAACTTCTAGCTTGAATCTCACACAATCTATCACCACTGTTCAAGGCTTGGTATGTGCTAAACTTCCATTATAAATTCCCACATTAACAGTTCCCTCACTGTGTGTGCCATAAAAACTAAGAACACAGGCACAAAATCTGCTTCTGTAACAAATTAAGCTGAAATAAGACAGAAGAATGCTCAGTTACAGATCCAAACAGTTCCTGAATCAAAAAAAAACAGGTTAAAAAAAAAATAAAGAACACACACCTGAAAACCTCACAAAACTCTCATTTTAAAGCTCAAATCAGTGACTGAACATCACATACAAGAATTCAAGGTGGTGAGATTAAGAGCTAAAAAATGTAAATAAAATTGTGGGAATATTATATTGGGATGTGAAGCATGCACAATCCTTTAGGGCTGATCGCCACATAAGTGACATTACACCGGGAGTCCATCTTCCCCTCACAAGGTCACTTTCAAAAACAAAAACAAAAAACACCACCAACAGCTGTTATAAGGTCCACTATTGTTTATACAATATATATGAACAGCATAGGTTATTAGTACTGCAACAAGACTGTTTCCATATCAAAATGTACAAAAAGAAATCACCTCTACTCATTCCTTCATCTGCTCAGGGCCTCTGGTTGAATTCATTCACTTTTTTTTTTCAGAATAATTTAAGTCCACACAAATATTTGCACTAAAATGTAAACATTCATTCATAACACGCATAAAAAAAAAAAAAAAACAGCCAAGGGAGCCAGTTTTGTTTGTTGCATCCACTGTACAATTTTTGAATCCCACAGAGAAGGAGATCGTCCTGAAATATAAATGTGCTCTAACTGTTACACGGCTACTACGACTTGTGCAAACACTTAGCTAGACTAGGTTTGTAAGGGAGCTGGACGGAGGCTTGATTCAACAAGGTATTAGAGGACAGAGACAACAGCTGTATCTACACTCCTGTATGTTGATCAGGTCAGGATTTAAACCACCGCTAGAGGAGTGTCAGCACTGACACACTTTTTTAAGACAGCAAGTGGAAGTAGAGCCCATGCATGCATGAAGCTTCTTATGTACAACTACAGTACCTCTTTTTTTAAAATGGTTTCTATGGCTAAACCATGCTTTGGCACCACCACTAGGCTTCCATATATTGACATGTTGATATTATTGTCCAAGGCCTGTGTTCAGGATCAATGAGTCGAAATGGTCACCATCACAATGTGTTTGATACATTTCTTGTGAGAGGCAGCACAGAATGTCTTCTGTAATGTATAATACATTATATGTTGCAGGACAAACACTGTCAGTTTGTTTCAAATATCCAATCTGCACACGAAACACCCACTTCTGGACAGGCATTGAGGTATAACACAAACGGTATGATATCGACGGATGTTACCTGCCCTTTTCTGCACCTTCTGTAAAACCACACTGAGAAGCTGTTGCGTGGCTTTTTCCTGAACTAAGAACAGCTGAAGCATCCAAGGTATTTTCAGCAACCAAACAAAAACAAGATGAGCATAAAAAGTCATAAATAAGTTTCTTCACTTAAAACAAAATATTTACAAAATACGTAAATTACAGGCGCCACAGTGATTTGAGAACCAAGAGAGAAAACAAGCAACGAGGAAGTAAACATAGTTTGGCAGTCATTATTCTGTTAACAGTGTTGCAGGATGCATATATTACTGAGAAACATTGGTGGTAATTTACTCTTCCGTCTTCGAGCAGTTGCTTGTGATGATTTGTGACTTGGTCAGTTTTCTGGACACACATGCAAGGCCTTCAAATGTAAGTACAGTAACAGGTCAGAGACTTCTCTTAATTTTTCAGTCTCCTCCTGAGTGAGACTCTTCATTGACCTATTGTCCCTGGCTTTGTGACAAAACTAAAACCCGTCTTTGTCTCTTGACTTGGCTCTCTGCGGTGTTGTTGTACCCTGTGATCCTCTTCCTTCCAGCTTCATGCTGGATTCTGACTGGGCTGAGTTGATCCAGGATGCCTTGAATCCCTTCGGCTGCGTGACAGGAAGTGTCGGGCTCGGCATCGCCTCTCTCTCCTCCAAGTCGTCAAAGCTCACTTCCTGCACGGCTTCCTGTTTCTTGAAGGAATCCCGTCGCTCCGACAGAGCCAGCTTCCTCATCACCACCACCTCTTTGGAGTGATGGTTGCCGCCGCGGTGTTGTGGCGAGGCATTGGTGCGGTGGTGCTCGCTGCCTCCACAGGACATGTCCTGGTGGCCTCTCTGCCCTCCTATGTAAAGCGCCTGGCGTCCGTGCTCACCGACACAGACGAACCCGGTGGCCGTGTCCCCCTCCATGTCCTCTAGCCCTTCCCCCTCAGAAAGAGGCACCTCCATGGTGTGGCGACGTGTGCTGTAGGCCTTCCTATCTGCATGGTACCCCCCTGTCGTCTTGTCCCCTCCTGTCAGTTTCTCTGCCGACTGGACCCTCTTGAGGAGTGGTGAGCGTGGCGGCTCTGCACTGCGGGGACGCACAGAGTGGCGGGCTATAGTCGGAGGGGACAAAGTCTTGCCATGGAAACCCTGTAGAGACTTGGGGTGACTGGGGAGGCAGGATGGAGAGCACTGGGGAGAGAGGGGCTGAGGAGGTGGGATACATGCCAGCGGTGAAGGAGGAATACTGCTCGTGGACTTGCAGCGACCAGCTTTGGTGTAGCGGCCTAAGACATGTAGGGAACTGGGACGGGCCTGTGGCACGGGGGAGTTAGGGGAGCTGGAGCAAGGAGAAGAACTCGAATCTGATGGAGAAAAAAAGAGAAATACAACATTTCGGTCATAAAACAACAAGACTTTTTGGGACTCAACTGTTACATGACATCCTCACTCACCTCCGGAGTGGTCAGGTGCCGGGGAGCGACAAGGCGTGGACGGCCCGGGGGAGAGACTCTGTGTGGGGGAGCCGGAGAGGCTGTCGCTGGATGACTGGTGGAATCCTGAAGAGAAGCTGCGACTGCTCTGCATGGGCGGAGGAGGTGTATGCTTAGACAGCTTCTTCAAGATGCTACGCCGTCGGCTGCAGAAGAGGTGAGATAAGAAGAGGTCAGCCAAGTGTTCTGTTGATAATATTGTTCTTTGCATTCATGCTTATTTGAAACAGTACACATCCTCCGGTACACAACACGCAGAAAGATTAATTACATTTCAATATATCTTTAGTTAATTTCTGTTTTTACTGTAGAGTTCTCTGTCACTTTGTTTTGATAGGTGCTATATGAATAAAGTAATATTGTATCATTATGTACCTTTCCTGTCCGTCCTTCCTCTTGCTCTTCTTGCTGCGCCGAGCCATCTTGGCCTTGTAGCTCACCTTTCTGGCGGGGCCCACCTTGATAGAAGTGTTCTCCAGTGCAGTAGTCTGCAGAGTCACCTTATTGCCACTCTGTCAAAAACAGATCGTTAACATAAACACCCATCTGTAAGGCGTTCAGTGGGCCACAAAAAGAGATGCTACTAACAAACTGCAAGTATGTTTGAGAAATTTCCCTGACATAAAACATAATCATCATTGTGATCATCAGAACATAAAAGAAAAATTGAATCTGAATATCAAAAATCCTAGTTCCCCTCGTACCTTGAGCAGGAGCTCCACCACTTCAGTGTGGACGAGTCCCTGGACTGATTCGCCGTTGACATGAGTGATTAGGTCACCAGCCCTCAATCCTGCCTCGTGTGCTGGACTGCCTTCCTCAACACACTGTGGACATAATTACCAGGCATGAAAGTTGTTTTAGTTTATAATTTCTAGACCTAAATGTGTATGTTTCATTAGTATACTCTAAATTAGTTGAATACACAGAAAACCACTGACTACACCTGAGCCGTGAATACCTACCCAGACCATGTGGTGCACAGTGTAGACGTCACTGTCTCCCATGTAGACTCTGATAGCCCGTAGCGCAAAGCCGAACCTCTTCCCAGAGCTGTGGATGACCACAGGGGGCCTGAGGCAGCTGATGCTGACAGAGAGGTCTCGGCTGGGGGACGAGTCTCTGGACGAGGGGTTGGATGACAGAGACAAGGACGATTTGGGGCTTGTAGGTGGTCCTGCTGAGTCATCTACATCAGGAGATATGAACAATTCTTGGTTAAATAATTGACAAGTGACATTATTTTATCTTGTTCACAGTATTGGTATTTTTGGTTGGTGTGTAAATTACACAGCATCAGTCAGTAGAGGGCACTGTTATCAAATGGATACTCTTAACAAATACAGACAGAGTTAAAGTCATGCCAGTGCAAGATTTTCAAAAGATGATTATGGATGGATTCTGAGCCAGCTTCAATCTAGGATAAGTGACAAAGATAGTCATAAGAACATATTGTGTACCTGGGGTAATGATGAGGGACAGGCCAGAGACAGAGGCAGACTTGGGGACTTTACTAGCAGGGGATCTGGGTTTCTCTGGGGTCTCCAGCTGGTGGGCGATACGTCGAGACGCCCCTCTCCTGAAGGACGGCCTGGTGCCTGTGCTGTTGCTCCTGAGACGAATGCGACGCAGGTTGGAGACCACCCCATCTACAATTAGAGGGTATAGAGCATCAGCACTGGTGTTTTATGATGGCAAACTAACAGCAGAGACTATGCAGAGGCCTGTGTTTGTCTGTCTCACCTTCCTCCTCTGCAGATATGGCGAAGCGAGGCATGATGTCGAGGCTCTGGGTGCTGTTCATTACCAGTGGGCTGGCGCTGCGCTCCGACTGGGATGAGCTGGACGAAGCACGAGGACGCAGACTGTGAGGGAAAACACAATAAACAGCCAGGATGTCAGTAAAGCCTGGGATAGGAACTTCTTCAGAGTTTGGCCAATAGATATATTTATATAGGACTGATGTAATAAAACAGCATACCTATGGATTAAACAACACTAATAAATAAATTTTTACACAAATAACTTTTGGTTTGTGAAGCAGGGTAAGGGTTATGGTCGACCAAAAAGTTAACATGGTTACATTGTGAGGAAAAAAATGACCTTTTTTTCAATCTACTTCATTATTAAAATGCTGATTTCATCTGATAAAACATCACAATATACATGTCAGTCTTTAATGTCCTAACAGTCAACTCCATTCAGGTTCATAAAGGGACCTGGAGCCTTTCCCAGCATGCACAGAATGGAGCGCATGAAAACTGACACTGCCATTCACACCTATGAGCAATGTGAAAGCCTCCACCTGACCTGCATGTCAGGTGGAGGCTTTTACATTGCTTAAACATACTGACAAAACCCAACACGCACAAACTCCACATAGAAAAGGATCAAACCTGGGTGAAGTGACAGTGTTGGACTGATTTAATATGCATAGTGTTATTTCAAACGTACCATTTTCAATATCTCATAAAAATCTGAATATAAAGTACTTCAGAATATTACACCTCCATCTCACATTTTTCATTCAATTTATGGTTAACAAAGCAAAAAGGAGGGCTGACTGTAAATCTGCTTCCATCACAGTGAGGACATCACATTTCACTCTCTCACCTCCCCCTGTGTCCATCTGCCCTCCTGTCTCCACCAGCCAAATGTTTGTATCCATCGCCAGGGGAGAGGACTCCCCTGCCCTCCCACCGCTCTTCCTTCTCCTCACTGTGGCTTCGCTCAGATGACGACAGGCTCTGGTTGGACGGTGTGGAGGTGGACAGGTGCTCTGTGCTGCTGTACACCTAGAGATTAATGAGGAAATGGGTTACATCAATGTCTTCAGTTTAACAATATAATATTTATCTTTTGATAGCGTTACTTATACTACAGGTGTAGACCAATAAGCAGTGCAGTAACAAGTACCTTGCTGAAGCGGTGGGCCACAGAGGAGAACTGCCGTAGCTCCAGAGATGATTCATCATCGTTGGTTTCGTCGTCGTCGTCATCGTCTGAGCCCAGGTGACAGTAGCGCTCAGTTCGGGCTGTAGGAAAAACAGTGACGGTGTATTTAATGATAAAAAAACTGATCACACCTTTTCTTTTTTTTTTTTTTAAATCACCACCAATTGAAATCACCACCAGGCTTTTACTGTAAAATCATCAACATTCTGACTCTCATAGTAGTGTGTCCTCCTGTGTTTCTCATAAAGGTGTCCAGGTTTGTTTGTGTGTTTTTGTTGATGTGTGTATCTGTCCATGAATCCAGCTGATCTGTCACGTACTGTCAAAGTAACTGGTGTCGTCCTCAGTCTCTAGTTGAGGTATGAATTCAGCTTTCTGCCTCAGGAGGCCGTTCCAGTCCAGACCCAGGAAGAACGTGTGCATCTTCACCTCAGTGGTTCCACCTGAAGCGAGAAAGAATTAGTAAAGTAGTCAATAATCAGACAAATATTTTTGGTTTGCATGTCTGCTTATCTTGGGGCTGGTTAATATCTACTCCTTAGCTAATACATGAACAAAATAGGCTCATTTATACCACAAGATCTTCTTTTGTGCTTTATTAAATGACTCTATATATGTGAATATGGCTCTCAAGTGCATCCTCCAGATGCAATGTTTTTGATAAAGGTAAAATGTGTGACAAAACATCATAATGAAGTACTGCAGTGCTGCAGACATGTCCTAGCCTACAAATCTTGTTTTCCAGATGAAAGAAAACATGTTTGTTTGGTAGAGACCATTATAAATGTCACATCATGATGGTTTTAACAGTTTTTCAGCGAAAAACAAAACTTCTATGCTCATGAATCATATAGCAACTATACTATATTTCAAAATAACCCTAACCACTGATCATAACCATGGCTCTGCCACATTCCAACTGTTTCCTTGGTAACCTTCATGATCACAGCTTTGAAATAAACACTAGAAGTGTGTATTTGTTAAACAATTCTCATTAAATAAAGCCACAAAAATGTCTAACACTGCCAGTACAAATACTGTAATCAGGTCTCTAAAGATGAAAAAAATCAACTTTAAATATCATCTAAACAATTCTTGATTTGTCCACATCCGGCTTGTATCCCTCTCTAATGAAACCCCTACATCATGGCAGGCTCCAAAACATGAACAACTAAAGGTGACACAAGACCATCTGTTTGAGACTCTTAGCCCTCAGAAGGTCACAGTGACCTGGCGGTCTTTACTACAGAGGGCCTTGTCCACACATTCGTCACCAACCTGTTCCCAGACGATCCAGGGGGCTCTGTCTCAGCAGTCTCGTGATCAGGTCCTGGGCATCGGCTGGCAGAGCGTCCTCCCCGTCTGGCCAGATGATGTCATCTGGATAAAGAAGCACATACCAGTGATCCAGTGAAAGGATTTAAATATATCTTCACATCCCTAAGAAGTGTTGCATGTGCTGACTCTCTTACCATTGACCACCTGACCGAAGAGCTGCTCTGGTGTGTCTCCAAAGAAAGGCACACAGCCCACTAAGAACTCATAAAGGATGATGCCCATAGCCCACCAGTCAACTGGCTTCCCATAGCCCTGCCTCAGGATTACCTCTGGAGCAATGTACTCTGGAGTACCACACACCTGCAGAAAGAAAAAACAGACAAAGAGAGCAAACTGACGTCACTGAAGGTCATAAACACAACAGATGAGACAAAGCAAGGACGAGATGAGAAGAGACAAACCTGTTTGTCGATGAACTCTCTGGTATCCTTTTCAATGTGTCCTTCGTACAAGTTGGTGGTCATGTTCATTAAACCGATCTTTGACAGCCCAAAGTCTGTCAGCTTTATGTGTCCCATGGAGGTAATTAACAAACTACAGAAGATGGAAACATAGAAATATTTCATGTTACATCAAACGCTTACCCCCACACACATAGATCTCAGACTTAGTAAGAAATATCAAAGGCTTCAAGTTTAACAAAATGCTGTTCCAACTTCAAAAAGATTGCAAGTTCTTTACCATCTAAAATGATAAAAGCTTCAAATGACTTAGGTGCTGCCCGAGAGAAGAAAATTCAAAATGTCAAATGAGGACTCACTTGTCAGGTTTGAGGTCTCGGTGTACGATGCCATAGTTATGAAGGTACTCTAAAGCCAGGACAGTCTCTGCAAAATACATGCGTGCCATGTCCACAGGGAGAGGACCAATGTTCTTCAACAGGTTGGCACAATCTCCACCTTAAGGAACAAACAAAGTCAGACGCTTTGCAAGATTGTGTTTTGCATTTACATAGGGTGGGCATAAAAAGACTACACATCTTAAATCTTAGTACTCTAAATAATGCTGTGTATGCCAAATTCTTGGTAAATACACATTTTATAAAAACACATATCATCCATGTGTATGTATGTATAGTGATAATTACAACAAGGCTGACCTTCAACATACTCCATGACCATGCAGAGGTGCCTCCGTGTCTCAAAAGAGCAGAACATAGAAACCACAAAGGGATTTTCAGCAAAGGTGAGGATGTCTCGCTCCACAAACACCTGCTGAATCTGGTTCCTAAGCATCAGGTTCTGCCGGTTGATCTTCTTCATGGCAAAACGTTGACGGGTTTCCTTGTGGCGCACCAGAAATACAGCCCTATATGGCAGGAGGAGGGAGGGGAGAGGGCAAAAGAAGAGAAAGAAGGAAAATTACAGGACAAATGGGGATAGAGGGTTTACGAGGGATTGAGTGGAGTGGGAAAAGAAGGCGGGGAAAAAGATGTGGAAACATATACATCACTTACGAGTGAACATCAGTTCAGACTTGAAATGGAATTGTCCAGACAAATGCTAAGTGTTAAAACAGAAATACTACAACAACACATCCTCATTTTAGTTTCTCTTCCCCTTTTATTGGGCTATCTGCGGCATCGGCAAATAGACTGAGTCAAATGCCAACAAAGAAGTCTGTTACTCACCCATAGGCGCCATTGCTAATGAGCTTGATGGTCTCAAAGTCGCTCTCCAGTGGTTTCCTGCGAGGAGGGGTGCAGGCTGCTCGACTCTGAATCACACCCAACCACAAAAAGAGAAAGAAAAGAACAGGAACTTTAGAAAAGCATGCATCTTGCATTGCACTTCATAACTTCATCTGATAATGTGATGGTTTTTATGTCTGCCGGTGTAAACAACATAAACTGCATCTATCCAAGTAACCCCTTAAGTGTTGTTTAGCTATACTTTATGAGATTTTATATTACTTCAGTAAAGCTGCCACTGCCTTTATAATCACTTCACCCACCACTGTTTATTCTGTCAAACTGAGTGACATTATAATTCATTATAGCTACTTTATATAACTTTATATTGTAAGCTTATACCTGTGTGGGTGTTGCCTCTCCAGGGTCATCAGAGTCTCTGCTGGACGCTCTGTGACTTGGACTGGTCTGCTCCAGATGGACCATCTCTGTGACAGCAGCAGACACACAGATCAAACTCCATTTAGCTGAACAATGAGGGCTTATTCAAAAGATCTGAAAGATCCTCACTGATTAATGACGGCAACTACATCACAACAGTCACTGAATCTAAAACAAATGTTAGCACTTCTGTAATATCTTTTTATGATTTATTTATAACATATCTGATTAAGGGTTTTTCAAATTCAGTTGATTTATGTTCTGCTCTGTTCAGTACTGGGAAAAGAAACATGTAGCTCTGTAGTATATTTTTAATGTTCTTATCAAAAAAAAAACCTTTTTAAGTCAACAATGAAGGATCCAGCATTATCACAGCAGGTAAAACAGTGCAAAGACAGTACAGTCAAAGTAACAGTAAGTTGACTAAAATGTAATAAGTTGACTTAAAGAATAATAAGTCTCTCATACTGTATAAGGATGAGCCTTGTTTACTTGCAGAGCTATAAAGAAAGTTGTAACAAATATAGGGTTACATAAATATAGTCCCATTAGCTTTACTGTTTCTCTTTATATTTTTTTTCTCTTATTGAGAGAGCAATCTTTTATAATAAAGTAAATATTGTATCATATCACTATAGAAAATGTGCTGATTAATTATGCCAATAATATATGTCATACAGTGCAATTCTTCCCAAACACACTACTCTAAATAATAACGATAAATAATTCATTAAAATAGATCACCTTCCAGAGGATCCCTGGTGAGGCCGAGTTGGCTGATGATGTATCGTGGAATATCGGTCTTGATGCCCTGGCCCACCTTGGCTTGACCTTCTGCAACCTCTAAACGTTGGTAAAACTCCTCCGGATCGAACTCCTGCAGAAAGCAAAGGAAAGGACATGTTGTGGTTTTAATGCATGCAACACAAAAAAATACCACAATAGCACAGGGAAGTGTTGTATGAAAAATACACACAGCCCCCTGACAGAAGGCTGCAAACTGCACACCAGGAAAAACTGAAAGAGTGAATCCAGTTGATTTCTTCTCCACTTACAGGACAAATAGGATGAATATCTGGGGTAATTTTAGGACTTGAATTACCAGCTCGACATCTACTACCAGTGTTAAATGGCTTATAAAAGCACTCCAACTCAAACACCACCCTCTACACTTGCTGTTGGTTTATTTCGACATGCAACTGTGTTATCATAACAGCAAAAACTATGATTACTGAACCGTATCATTACTGTGTGTGACTCACCTGTGACATCTGCATTTGAAGGGACAGATATTGTGTTCAAGGCTCTAAGCTGCTAAGCACCGTGTTGACAGTGCATCACTCCTCTAACTATGATCACCACTGTGTCTCCCAGTGAGTCTTACCAGACACTCCAGGAGCCTGGCTGGCCTGGAGATGATGATGAGGATCTTCTTGACCAGTTTGGTGATGACCGTCACCTCCTCACTCTCTGAGCGCTCGTACGCCTGATCAGGAAAGGACAAAAGGATGATGGATTACTGTTATGACTTTAATCCAATTTGGCACAAGCCACGAGGCAGCACGGCTCGTCCACAGAGGCTGCCTGTGCTTCGGCTCGTATTATTTTTAGCATCCATTTCATCTTCTTTCATGATCTGTTAGTGATTCAATGAACCAGGGCCGGTATTTCAACATCTTGCATCAATACTCATTTCTGTTTGCTGCCTCGCCAGATTCATAAATAATAGAAAACACTTGCAAAGGCTGTGTTATTAACACTCATTGTCTCCATATCTTAATCTAACATTGCCTTGCCTTGATCAAACAGCAGGTTTTGGGTCTTTGTTTCAGAGGTGGTGAAAGAAAGATGACAGAGTTCAGGTTAGACAGCTGATAGTTTGTAACAGGCTCTGTGCCTTAGCCTGTAAAACCTGTTACAAGATTTAAAACCATTTTTTTCCCCATTTATTTTTTTATTTTATTTTTTTAAAGGGTATAGTCAGAGCAACAGCCATTTTAATTCCAGAGAAGAATTTGCAAGCACAGTGACACACATTCAAACATTTTAACATGTGACAGGAGGGAAAGTAAAACTCTGAGTGAGCTGGAAAATGAATGTGGCTTAGTGGAAATTATAGACCGAATAATGTCTAACCCTGATGTGCTGTAGGATAAACTAAGCTACCAGAAGACTGAATGAAAGCACTGAATCGACTGCACTAACTGTGGCCCCATTATTAAAAAAATTAACTTGATGTTAGTCATCCAACTTTCTGTGTATAAAGAGAAAGTCATTGAGGCCCTCAGCCTGCAGCAGAGGCTGTAATCTGTTTTGAAGAAGGCAACATTTGCTGCAGGAAAATGTTATACAATAAATCATTATGTAATCAAACACTTGACCACTGCACAGATCTTTGTATTAATATAAAATGACAACGTCATTACTGGCCAATGAACTGGAATCAGTGCTGAACAAGAACCAATCAAACAGGCAATTTCAATTCAATGTTCCCAGTGAAGCTACAGTGTAGCACGCAATGTCCCAGAGGGCAAGCTGAACTACTGGCAATCAGAAATCCACTGACCATGTCTGAGAGGGAACAAACATTGGCTCAGCAGTTGCACGGGTGAATAACAAATCAAAAAAAGGGAACAAAACTGTGTCTCCAAGAATCAGATCGAAAATCATTTTGAGAACCACTCACCTCATGCAGCAGCTTCTCCAGTTTCTCCTGCAGCTCCACAAAGTACCTGGAGGTGACCAGGCCTTTCTGCGACTTGTCCAGACAGTCTCTGGCGAGCTCCACCAGCTGGTGCTGAATGAATCCCAGCACACCATCAGCCAGGGGCAGAGCAGTTCCTGGGGAACACTCTGCAATGATGTCGAGCAGCTGACCCTCCATCTGGGCTGTCGCCTGGGAAACAACCAAGATGGAGAACTTCATTTAAAATGGTGACAGCAGTGACACTTCCTTTAAAGATTCCCCCCTCCCACAGGTGAATGAGGCAAGATTTTTAAAATCTCCTGTCCTATTTTCCATGTGTGTTTTAAAAGCTCATGCTTGGTTGGTAAACAACATTGAAATGTATTAGTTTGAGTATTTAACAACTACAGATTAGAGACAGCAGCAGAAGCAAGAAAAAGCACTGACTATACCTTTGGAAAGCGTTCTTTGTAGACATGATTCATCATGACAATTTCATTGTCAAACGTTCCACAGGTCCGTCCAGGGCTGGATGAGAACCAGGTTAAAGACAAAACAGAAAGTAGATCAGAGATACAGTTTGACACTAAAGATCATATCGTATTTTTGCACAGATAAAGATTATCATTTATGAATGTTACATTTTAATCACATATAAACAATGACACCACTGATTCTTCATCAATTAATTGTCTATGATATGTCAAAAAATTTCCCAGAGACCAAAGTGATATCTTCAAATTGCTTCTATTGTCTAACAAACAGTCCAAAACCTCAAGACTTTAATTACCATCATAAATGACAAAGAAAAGCAACAAATCTTCTCTTTTAAAGAAGCTGGAACCAACAAAGTTTGACTAATCAATTAATTGATAAAAAATCAACAGAGGGAAACTTACATACTAAAGCTGTAAAACAATGTAAATCTTTAAAAGCAGTCATGTTAAGCCACACTAAATCTAAAATTTCTTACTGTCTGTCGAACATTTGCAGTTTATTTGTGTTTACTGCCACCTAACTTGTTTGTAAATGACACTAATGTGATTCAGATCAGGTTCTCATCAGCGGTATCCATGACCACATCTGTTGTGTTCACAGGGCTTCAGTTACAAGGGTGCACCTTTGAAACCGTCGTACACATTACAAATCAATGTACTGTCATCACAACTGTTAAAAATAGCCACCCTGGGTTCCCCAATACATCACATACTACGAATAACATAACAAACACATTACTATTTCTGGTGACCCACAACAGATGCAGTGGCACAGCAGTGGTTTTATTTGAGGGCAATAGCAACAGTTAACCCAGTGAGATCTATTTGTGGCTGATAAGAAATGCTTCACACACCCTGAGGAGCTATTTTAGAGCAACACAGACACTTGTCAGTCATGTATTTCTATCATCAATATGTGCAACAATTTAGAGGAGTATCAATTTTATTTTATATCAATACATATGTCAAATACATGGATGGAGTTTTCTCTCTGATGAAACTATTGGAGGGATCGTGATAACAACCCTCCGCAGCCCATTATAAAAGTCTCCAGCAACCTCAAAACTCCCTGCCGCTAGAGCTATTTAGAGGGCTTATTTAAGTGTTTCATGAGATCAGCGATCCTGAATGATGAGGGAATGCTATATTCTAATCCAGGGGATCACAGCAGGCTTTTTTCCAGAACCACATAGAATAATTATACCACCATTTTCAAATCCTACCAGCCAGTAATTCATTATTTATAATGATGCACGAAACTTTTGTCGGTTTGAGGAGCCACAATCCATCCAAACGTGACACTGCTTGTTTATGTTTCTATTTACACTGCTGCTACCAAGTAGCGCACTGACGCTTACTGCAGGCTTCAAACAGGCTCCAGTTAAACTAGCAGGTCAATTCATCTCTCATAATATTATTGTAAGTCTGTGATGGAGTAAGCAGCTGTGTAACAGTTCTTGGCTGTTAGCTAATGTTATCTATTACGAAAACTAACAGAGAATAAACTTTGGTTCAATAATTTAAAAAAGGAAATGAGGTCATACGTTTTTTCAACAGATTTGCTGTTCACTTACCTATTGAACTACAGGCTTGCATGAGTTGGTTAAACTAAAAAGGTGAGCTTGGTTAAATAGCTGCCAGCTAACATGACAGGGAATGGCTACATTTTAGCCACACTAGCTCAAAAGTTAGAGGCTGAGGTTTAAGATTTTACTAGCTTTGAGTGGGTTCTTTACTGCATCGTGGGAAAATAACGGCCATCAATACTGCAGATGCAAAACAACAAAAGTTAGCACACTGCTAGCATCATTGACCCTTGTAGTGTGGAGACACTGCTTAATTTAATAGGTACAATATGTAAGAACTGGAGTGCTGTCAAATTCAAACTCAAAGCAAATATGGTGCAGCATATGACTAGAATAACTGCTAACTGCATGTAATGTTACTTAATGCTAACGCAAGTTAGCTCAGTTAGCTGTTCAGCTAGCGTTCCAGACTGGGAGCTTTAGACAATGGGGGAGTGTTGGTGTTTACATTGCTAGGACAGGAGCTTCGGACCAGGATGGGTGGAGTCTAGCTAATTAGCAAGCTATTTTCATTAGTGATCGCTGCAACATAAATTCATACATTTAATAATATCAAAACTGCCATTTCCCATCTTAATTTTCTTGATATTCCATTTAATTTTTGAATGTTTTCAACTAATATTCTTACATATTGCCCCTTTAAACCTGGTTACAACAATATGTGATAAGAACATAACTTTGTGTCATGCGTTAGTGTAACAACAAAAAGTCCATACAACTGAGCAGTATACTTTATTCCAAGCTACCTGAGACTGCGTGAGCGGAGCCGGACAGGAGGTGCATGGTGTGCGCCGTCTTCGTCCGCCACACTCTCTGTGCTCCGGAAATGTTTGAACAGGAAGTGGAGATCATCTTGAGTGGGCTGGAAGGGCAACTGGTGCAATAACTCCTGGGAAGAAGAGGACTGGGAGGGGAAAAATGGGAAAGAGAAAAGTGGGAAAGTACAGAGGTCAGTGTGCTGGAATATATAGTGAATTTCTAATAAAAACAATCTTAGCTCAAAACATATTTCCTGCTTTTGTCTGCTTTTATTTTCACATTTGTATCAATGTCAGGTTGTGCTTCTACTGCTTTGATGATAAGACATCCTGTCTTGAAAGGCTTCCTCTAATAAGAGATTTACACCACCGCTCTCTCAGATTCACTCATTATCCTGTGAATACTCAGAGTCTTAAAGGCTTTCATGTCCCGCTATAGATCTGAATTAGACGTAACACTTGACAAGAACATTCTAAGAAAGGCTGCAATAAAATAAAACATCATAAATCCCTTCCAGATTGACTCAGTGAGCTTTAGTGTTCTGCTCTCCACAGGCAGGATTTTTCCTTTCCTGGTGCAGCATGCCCTGAGGCAAGCACCAGCGGCTGTTGCGTTGGCCATACATGCATTCATTTTCTCTTTCCAAGACAAAATCTGTGACACCCAGCCTGGAATTTATGAGAACTCCCATCTGGCTGGGATCTTGTGTTTCACTGGAGGAAGAGCAAAGGGAAGAGAAGCTCATCTGACTTGAGGAAAGAGAAGAGCTTCACAGAGAGACAAAGTGGAGGGAAAAAACAAACAGACAGAAAAAAGAAAGGGTAAAAGAGCAAGAAAGAAAACAAGTGATAGAGAGAGGGACAGAAAGATACCCCTAGGACGAAACTAGAGACGTGTCAGAAGTGAGCGAGAGCAGTATAAAGACCTCACTGACGGCGAGCCTGAAAGGGGCATTGTGCAGGGAAGGGCTGACCTCACCGTCTCCAAGCCATGTGGTTGGCCATACAAAATTACAGCCGTGACAGAGGAGACGGGTATTGTTTTTACAGCCAACTGCAGTCTCAGTAATGACTTTCAGGACAAAAACCTCAAGATAATCAGCACTGAAATGTTCAACAAATAGCTGATGGGTGTAGCCAGGCAGCACGACACACTCTCTGGGTTCTGACTATTCCTGAAAGGAAAAGCTGAGTGTGGAAATGTGAAACAGTGTACAGTCCCCAACTCATGTGTGATGTCATCCAGGAAAAAGAAAGCATGCATTTCAACAGGACCCATGTTATTTTAGTGATAAGACTTATCACTATTCACTATTATCACTATTATTCCTGTACTTTCCCCTCAGTCAAAAGGGGCTACGCAGAGTACAGCTCAATTCATTTTGGTATGAAGTCATATCAATAATTCAATAATAATAATAATTGGTCTAATGGCAAAATATTGACTTTCCAATAGAGGTCTTGTATTAAAATTCAACCAGAAAAATACCATATGCAGAAAAATGTTAGGTATTTTAATTGTCATGTGCACATAAAACATCATATTTATACTCTGAGAAAGGCATCTGAGGACTCATTACTACTTCCTGTCTGTGGTGGAAAGAGCGATAAAAGGCTGATGATGGAGAGATGCATCATCATCGGACATATCCTGTTATGACTGAGTCATTAAAGGATAAAACATCCATCTACAGTCAGCTGTTTTGTCGACTGGCTAGGGAGACTATGGTCGACCAGACTGTCTTGTGACAGTGTTGTGATGGCGTGAGAACGTTATGGCCTTGGATTATGATTGTAGAAAAGTTAGCAGTTTGTTTTCTCACCAAGAACAGAGGTGGAGATCTGCTTGGATTCATGGCGGAAAGAAATAATTTTCTCAAACATCTGCTGCAGCCTAATCTACCTCCAAGCTGTCCTCTGTATGCCTAGTCATTTTGAAGCATTTATATTTTTGTAAAATTTGTGGCTAACTATACTGATTCTAAAGCCTTGATGAGTGTGCTGCTATATTTCGCATTTAACTTGATATATTGCTTGTGTATGTGATAAAAACCTTTCAGTCCTTCTGTCTAAACACTCACATATGATCCTGTTGAGCTCAAGATCAGGTAAACTGTTTTGCACATGCTGGACCATCATGCTCCACAAGCTTTCTCTCCTCTAACACTTGACAAAAATCCCACTAACAGCCGGGAACATCTGTCTTTTGTCTTCAGTAGTAAAGGATACAATCAACATTCAGTCCCAGGTCAAAAGATGGTTTATCAGTTATGGGAACATGACTACTGGGTGGACACACTAGATTTGCTCACATTTATAGAGAGATGCTATGACTGATGTTGGTGGGTAAATACTTGTTTATCAATCTTTGTTCAAGTAGCACTAGAACGTTGTTCAGTCAGCGTTGTGTTTGAAAGAGATTCAAGTAAAAGCTACACACAAAGTAGCTACCATGATGTCGGCAGCAGCCTCCATGCTGATTTCTACTGTTACTGTTTTCTGGGGCATTTATGATGTGGAATGTGACACACCAGGAAAACAACAGAATAATGTGCTAATTTGGGTGTAAAAATTGTGTTCTCAGCTCCTATTCAAGTCGAAAAAGGGGAAAGGGAGGGAGTGTTTCCTATTCTTCAAACTTTTCCATGACAATCTGGATCTCAAGAATACTTAAGGTTTTAAACATGCTTGTAGTCTTTCATTGTGAGGTGTTGGTCAAAAGGTGTAAAACTTTCACAGCTCATCTAATATACAGCCCAGGTGCTGAGCATTTTTATGAAAGAGCTCTATAAACTAAGTCTACTGTAAATCAGCAACCACTTATAGGTGGATTTATTTCACACATTGTGTGTAATCTGATGGATTTACAGTTCAGCTGGTCAGCACCATAAATTTACATGACACGGCTGCCCTGTAAACTAATTGATAGACCGACTACAAGTAACAAGAGAAGCTAAATGGTCCCGTGGCAGTGGTTTGGAAAGAGGTTGAATGTCTGATGAGCAAAAGAGTCAGACCTAACTGGCACTGATGAGTGCAAGGAAATAAAGACATTGAGACAGATACAGTAGCAGACTCAGCTTACAGATACTGAGGAACTGGGTGCGTTGGTGCAGTATCCAGACGAGGGAACCGACGCCACAGACCACCGTCGCCCATCCGCTCTGTGGAAAACAAAACAGCAACAGACTGCTCAGTGGTGGCTCCACCAGCAACACATATGCAGCCTACGCATCCTGTTGACTCACACAAATCATCAAAGCTTCACCTTTATACTTTTCAAAACATCTTTGCATGCAAATTTGAAATCTGATGCTTGAAACTGTGCGAAGAAAACGTCAGATCGTCGTTTTCTTACCTTTCAGTGCGAGCCAGTTGGCTACACGGATGCAGAAAGAGGAAGAAAGAGGGGAAGGAGGGGAGGAAGAGGGGCGAGTGGAGACAGAAAAGTGAGAAAAAAATAGACACTGTTTAATGACAGTGACAGAGTAAGTCTGGCTGTCAGAGTCACAGCACTGT
Organism: Spondyliosoma cantharus; assembly: GCA_900302685.1. Classification (NCBI taxonomy): domain Eukaryota; kingdom Metazoa; phylum Chordata; class Actinopteri; order Spariformes; family Sparidae; genus Spondyliosoma; species Spondyliosoma cantharus. Next base: position 26,055 of record OMLP01012713.1, read on the forward strand.
TTGTCTGTCACAGCTCGCAGCCACTGGCGGTCTGCTGCTGCTGCTGCTGCTGCTGAACACCTGCCAAGCTGCTATCATACTGCAGCACTCAGACTCACTGCCACTTAGCTTGTGACTCATTATATACTAACGCACAGACACAAACATACACTCCCAAACAGCGCCTACACATACGGCATGAAACACCCACCCAGGCCGCTACAACAAACAGAAAAAACTTCAACCTTTTTCAATAAAATTTTCCATTTTCAACTAGAGCTTCAGTGATCTGATTCAGTGATCGGTTAGTTGTCAATTAATCAATTGTTAATTGTTTGATAACTGTCAGTTTTAGTAATTTTTCTAAAATTTAAAATGTCTCTGATTCCAGCTTCTTAAATCTTAATATTTTCTGGTCTCTTTACTCCTTGATGAGAGTGATGAGAATGAATATCTTTAGGTTGTGGACAAAACACAACATTCGAGGAAGTCATTTTGGGATTTTTTACCAATTTAGGACATTTTATACGCTAAAACAACTAATAGATTAATATATTTTCTTTAATTAAAAGAAAATAATCATCAGATGAAGCAACAGTGAGTTAGTAGCAGCCCTACTTTCAGCACCTCTGTCTCCATATTCCCCAAACTTTTCCATCCAAGATGGCAATCTGAGGACGTGTCCCAGTTTCCTTGACTGATTCAATCTGTGATGACAACGATGGTCAAATGTGTTTTTTTTTCTCATTTAGTTCACACCCGATATGCATGTCATACGCTATGTGTTATTATCAAATGTCTCACCACTGATACTGGGTTGTTTTATTAAGGTCCTGTGAGGTTTAAGAGGATAGAAGCGAAGATTAAAAACAAGGTTTTACAAAAAAAAAAAAAAAAAATGTTGGAATCAATGCCTGGGGTGTAAACAGAAAACTATTGTGAGCTACAGTGTTGGCAGTCCTCACACCTCAAGGTTAAAAGAAAGAACAGTGCGGCAGCTAAACGATTATACCTGCTTCCTTATCATGTTTTTCCCTCATTTGCATTAAAAAAAGAATGTATTCTTTGCATAAGCCCCATCTATTGCATGTCTGGCTCTTCAGTGTTTACATGACACAATGATTGCACAAACAGCAGGGCCATACAGCTTGTGCGAATAACAAATGTACCTAGCAGAGCCCTCAAAAGTGCAGTCACAGCATCTGTCTCCACATTGGCAGCTTAAAAGGTCTCAATAAATTCAGATGAGTCATGCAGGCTCGTGCAAAGGCAATTCTATCAGGAGACATCCCCTCTGCGTCCTCCCCTGGGATGATGGTGCAATATGCCATACTGCAGTGCAACATCTAATGCTAATTCAGATCACATGATATTTGAGATAGGCAGCGCAGCAGTACAGTGAGACAGAATATTCTTAAAACATCTCTACGAGTAGCTATTTTTCAGCCTCTTGTTCAGACTGAACCTACATGTTGCTGAAAATCGAAAAACTATTTTCTGCGACTGGGCGTGCCAGGTCCACAACTACTCCTCTAAATCCCAGTGACTCTGAACACAGTTGCAAGAATAATGATGAGAGGGCAAGCTTTGCCATTTTCTCCCATAATCACTGCAGCCCTGAGTAATGAGTGTGTGCACGACATGCCGCCTTAATTGGCTTGAAAAATGCATAGACCCATGTCCAGCGAGTGGCCCTGGGGCCCTTCAGCTGGTTGGACTTGCCTCTCGACTGCCTCATTTCAACTACGTGGGCAACAGGGAGCAAGCCGGGGCATGTTCATTATTCACGCAACTCAGTTTCGTCTCAAATGGGGTTATTTTAGCGTGCTTTTATTGGATTTAGCTTAAAATAAGTTAATAAATGTTGATTCTCTGGCTAAGTTTTGAAGCAGCTTGGCTATGTCCAACACTTCTTGCAGGTTTCTGGTTCCTGCGTTTGACTGAATCATAAATGGATATATATATCTTTTTTTTTCTTGGGGTTTATTTTTTATGATTTCAATTTAAGCTGTGTGCAGGATGGTGGTTCATGTCTTTGCAAGAAGAAAGATTAACCTACTTTAATGTTAAAATATGCAACTAATCCTCTGTTGTTTGGGGGCATATGCGCTGCATTTTAACAACCTTACAGTTCTTATGTGAGGTAGGGAACAAATCCATATTAAAAAGCACTTGAGTTCATTCTTACCTGCGGGCAAACTGGAAGTTGGCAGAGGTGCTGGCAGAGACATTTCTGGGGCTTTCTGAAGGGCTGCTGCCAGCTGAAGAAACAAACAAAAATCAGTTACTAACTTTGATAAGCTGAGATGACTGAGTAGCTATATATACAACTCTCCCACTGGCTGTCCTCTTGTTTTGCATGATTAGTTTTAAACTGGTTTTACTTCATAGTTCAATCTGAAACAATCAAATCTTTTAATTACAGCAACACTCCCGCAGACGTTAACTAGGCCTCTTCCCTTTCTAATCAAAGAATCTCAGTTTCAGCAGACTGCAGGGAGTCCTGTTGTGGAGCCCATCACACCACATACTTTTAAAAAGGGTCACTAAAGGGTTTTCATGCCACCCCCCGAGGGCAGAGCACTACCACACCCAAACATGGATGCAAAGAATGAATAAGCCTAGACTGAATGAGTAGCCTAGAGGAAGCTACAAGAAAAACATCATCATGAGAAGAGAAACCATTGCATATCTTATGCACATAGTAATCCCATAGCAATGAACACATCCCTATGAAGACAACCAGAGGGGAAACCAGTGCTCGTCTTGTGACATACAGCATCCAAAACAAGGCTGAAGGCAAGCATATAAAGACAAAAAAGCTAATGTAATGGTCTCCTGCCACTGATGAATCCTCTCACCTCTTCATTCGATATCGTCCTCTTCTCTGATCAACGTCGACACAAAGCAACGGAATGTGCTCTAATTTAACTGACTAACAACATCACACACGGAGCCAAGCAGACACACTCAACTAAAAACAACACACAAATACCTGTGGCAAGTGGGAGAGGTGAGAGTGGACGTGAGAGAGTGGGCGACGGGGTCCCAACCGCTAAACTCCTTCTCTTGTTGTTACGGGAACTGCGAGAGGAGGGAAACAAAGGAGAAGAGAGAAAACATTTGTTTATGCAGAGCAATCACAGGCACAATCAGTCCTCACATGTTGCCTTTTATCAGTCATGTAAGATAAACAGTTCAACCTCTGAACTGGAGCTGCTGATTGTGATATGCAAAACACTGATTACAGTTATGATACTGATGACTAGTGTGGGTGTTTATACATAAACATGTCTGTATGCAAATATATAAGTAGACTCTCAGAGGAATGTATGTACTGTGTATTACGTTGGGTTAAGGTTAAAGGATGAGCTTTTAGCTTTTAGATTTTAGATAATTACTTCATTTTAATTTTCTGGTGAACTTTTCCATTCAGTCACATTGTTATGTTCTTATAATTAACAGAAAAAAATTCTTCCAAGATAATGGAGATACATAGATCATATAAATATCTAGGGAGCAATGCGGAGACGTAAGGTATTACACTAAATTATCAATGATGATCCAATGACATCTGGAAGTCATTTTCATGTGAGAATATGGGAAACATCTGGAAAGAGTAGTGGTGCTTGTACCACTGGGAGCACCTGATCCTATAAAAACAGCGTTGTGCCGGCTGTTATACAACGATGCAGAGAAAATAAGGGGACCCACTGACTCCAATGACATAACTGCAGGCCATAACATGCCATCCATACCATTAAAGATCCATCACCGTGCATGAACACAATCTTTACCCACACATACACAAGACAAACTGATCGATAAGGAAATCAATGCAGGGTTTTCCATTGCACAGGGAAACTTTGGTCACAAAGGCTTCTTCTGAAAAGAATGCATCCGCATGTTTGAAGCTTTTTTTGACGGATGCAAATTGAGTCCTCCAACCACTTATTTTGAACTCCTTTTCTAGTCACATGTAAAAGTAAGACCGGTTTAAAAGCTGGCAGACACTACTAAGTGGCATTTCGAAGCACAACTCACCCACACACAGTAGATGTCAGTGTAATTATGATGCACTTGCTTGAAAGTTCAAATGTTCTGTACATTTGTGCCTGGAGGGCTGCTTTGCGTGCTTAAGGCTTCATTTTGAATATAATCAGGGATCCTTTAAGTTTGTTTTTACATCCCCCAACAAGCCTGGACAAAATCCCATCAAGCCTTTTATTTCATCAATAGGAAGTCGATCCCATCTCTCTGTCTCTCTGGCAATGACCTAAAATAATTGAGGGGCTGAGACAACAACAGAGCCTGACGTTTCTGGGTCGGTGCTGAGGCAGATTCACGCTGTAGCTATATGGCCCGCAACCCTAAAATGAGACGGCACAGCAACAGGGATTAGGGAGAGCCAATAACTGCATGACTTTGGTTTCAATGACACACCAACCACAGAACGCCACTTTGAAGTGCACCGTTTCACTCTTATCTGAAAATAAATAAACAAAAACACCCTTTTCACACCATAGAGCCTGGGACAAAAAAATATAAAGGCATGAAAAAGCATCACTGTATCACACCATGACCACGAGAGAGCTTTATCATCAGTTGGCAGTGATAAGGCAGCTCATATCTGGGACAAACAATAGTGGGTTGTAAGGGAGCTTGCAGGCAGACATGTAGCATGATGAATGTAGGCCACTGAGATATTTCCCATGTCTGCTGATGGTGAGGGGTTGCGTTTACTCACTGGGCTCCATTCAAAGTCGCGCTGTTGAATGGGTTCCACAGCTGAGGCATGCTGCCAAGCTTCATGGAAAAGGTGGATTGCTTGATACTCAAAAAAAATCTCATCAGCAGCCTGTCAATAATGAGGAAAAACTATATGATATGTAGGTTTGCTGTGGTAAATCATATTTCCTGTATGGAATTCTACGCTGTTAAGCACTTGAGCCCTAAAGGCTCAAATATTTCCTTGAATTTTCATGAAATGAGACCTCATTTTGGAATCATTTAGCATAATGTATAGGTCTTGGAATCTTTGGAACGTGGACAATCATTTCAAATATATGTGAGGTTGAGATATGCTTGGGCTGAGGGGATTATCATTAAAATATACATATATATTTATTTTTTTTTTTCAAGTTCAGTATCTGTCAGGATGTTACATTTTGTGAAATTATCATAAAGAATTTGTCTATCCATAAAAACACTTCTTCATTCCTTTAAGTCTCAATGAAGCGGATACTAACAACAATACAACTATCATATACCTGAAACCTGACATTTTCTGAGACAGTTATTGCACCTTTAAAATCTCATACCCTTACAACCCTGACACATGAATTTGTATTTGTATTATATTTGTAACATGATGACAGCATAGGTATTCTCCCGGAACTACACTCATAAAAAGGTGTTTGTGCCATTTACAGGAGCTATAACATATACATACAGTGCCAGAATCACAACAAACCATCTCACCATGTAAATATTGCTTTGCAATAAATGATAAGATCACTGTGATTGGCAAAGACACGCAGAGCTTGAAAGGCACATTTGCCGCTGCACTCTGTGAGGGCTGATTAAATTGATCACACAGATAAAAGCACATGTACAACACTACAGTCCCACTAACCACATCAGCGTATCGATCAGCAGCGCTCGGACTCGAGTGTCGTTGTATGCGACAGCTGGCAGCAGACAATGCAGTCTGCTCACATACACAACACTCTACAATGGCCACGTTTCTCTGTCGGAAACAAAAACTAGGGCGGATGTAACCGACACATACAATAACGTACTGTCGGCTATCAGACACCGCTGAGGCATTATCAGCGCGAGCTGTACGCCGATAATGTCACCGAGCACTATGAGGGTCGCGTGAAGCAAAGCGAAGCAATAGCTCAACATAAACGTTCAACAAATTGCCGTTTGTCAGACGGTGAATGGCACAGCTCAGCGGGGAGCTGATGACAACCGCAGGCCGAGCAGACGTCCTCGCTTAGCGCCACTTTAGCCAGGACTGTACCGCTTTTGTCCGCGCATTCACCAAATGTATCACCATAGACAGGCTCGTCAACGTTACCTTTTGGATCTTTTCATCATGGCCCCAGTCACAAAACTAGTTTTGTAGCTCGGCAACACTGTCCAGTAGTAATTTTGGTCAGACATGGTGATGGTGCTGACCGATCAATTCAATCCAGATATGAGAATGATCCTCTTGCTACAGTGGGAGCACCATGTTGAACAGTTTGTGTTATTGGTGCTCGCTAGGCCAGTACGCAATGTCCAACGGCAGAAACTCCATTCAGCTTGGGTACAAACTGACCCCAGACCCACGACACGGCAGCTCGGTGCTGGCGAGCGACTGTTAAGGCCATGTCCTCCCCTCTCCTTCTCCCTGTCGCCAGCCAGATTCACCAGACAGTTCGTGCCAAGTGGGATGCGACATCATCGAGTGATATCTTCGCCAAAATATTAAGAGTGAGACAAACTTTCCAGCAGAAACGCCGCACAGCGCAGCCGCGTCAGCGCGCGCCGGAGGGAGGAGGCAGCAATGTTACCTTCAATGACTGTCGGAAATCTCAGGTTTACCGATACGGTGTTGCCCAGCGAAAAACAGAGGGGAGACTTTGGAGTTATGCATTTCCAATGATATTGACATTCAGATTTATACACGTATCTATATCTTAATTTCTCTGAATAAAATACATAAATGTAAAGAGTGCACAGGAAGTTGTATAGAAGCCATTTTTTCCAGTTATGGGCCTTACGAGTGCTCTTGAATGTTGCATTTTTGCCATTCCTCGTGATTTTCATGGATTTCAAGGGCTGCACAGCACGTTCCCCAGCATCCAACTGTCCTTACATTTTAACATGAAGGTACTTAATGTACTTATCTGCATATACTTATTGACTGTTTTATGTTGGGTGTTTTCAACCCCTTTTTGTTTTGAACTATTTGACAAATGAATTATTCATTTGTAAAATAGCTTATATATTCCTCTCTTTATTGCCCAATAAAATATTAAAGAACTTAAAAAGTACTTTGTAATTAAGTCAGTGTAGTTACTAATACATTAATTAATTGCCTATCTTTATTGCACAGTTTGTTATTAATGATTGAAATGCTTTATCATTATTTCTGTGACTCCTCTAGTAACCCTACAAGAGTAAAGAGTCTTTTTCAGTACCCTCAGATAGGAAGATACTGAAATGAACAGTTTCCAAAGCAGGGCTATACTATACATTAAGTGACATTGACATTCATGGGCCCCAATTGCCCCAGATTCAATGACAGTCTATGTGTGTTAATTTGATTTTGTTAAAAGGGGGCTCAACAGGATCCCACACCTAACTTCCTAAGCAATAGTACAATTTGATACACCATATCACTAAGATTACTAAACATGTCCGCAAACAAGTCACTAATGAAATATAACAGTGATTTATTCCCAGAAAAACCATTCATCTTAATCCAGAGCTCCAGATTTGTACACTGGTTGGACCAGTCCTTCGAACTTTTGCATTTAGGTGCACCAACAAATAATCTGGTCCAAAAATAAATTTTGATGACGTTGGTTATAGGCTACATTTTATTTTCAATTAGATATGATGAATTTCAGGCGCACCAGTGTGACTAATGAAAGGGCATGTGCGCCCAAAACAGTTGCACCCTGGAACCCCACCTTTATCAATAACGCAATATTCGAATGAAATAAAATAAGCTTTTTCAAAATAAATTGTCTTTTGGATTAGAGTTGTCCAATACCATTTTCTTCCTGAACTGCCTGCATGAGCTGTACCGTACCCTTTAAGGATGTTATGCTATGGCTGTGCTTGAAGGTAAACTAGCCCCTTCCTGTTCATGGATATTGACTGGATCCAGCATGTAAAGCAGTATCGATACTAGTATTGGAATTGTAACAATCCTAAATTGGACCACTCACACATACAGGATGAATCCCCTACAACTAAGGCTTTAGGCCAACAGTAAAACTGCCTTAAGATAAAAATGTCCTTGTTTGTCTCAGATAGCTTTTTTGGCAGTAGAGAAAGAGATCTTAAATCTGTTGTCGGTATCTCCAGTTACTCAGATATTTCCTTTGACTCACAGAAAGTGAAACTAACCCGACTTAATTTCTTTTTGGAGACAGGGGAAAAGTCCCCGAGCAGGTTAGACTCCTGACTCCTGTTTGAGTAGCAGTTTCACCTGCTGGTTCCTCATGCTGCTCTCATGTGTCACTCTATTGATGTGAACTGTTACTACCCTGTACAATTTCCATTAATCATCATCAGCTGATTGCTGCTGGATTCTGTACAGGAAAATATTCAAAAACGAAAACAAACACCCCTGAGCAGTCACCTGCCCAGCTTGTTTGCTTGGTAATATATTTCAACACATGATTCGCACAGACATGAGATTATTAACCCTAAAGTGGTGAAACCGCTTCAGACATTCAATCACAATAAGTATGGATTTTTTGGAATAAGGGAGAAGCAACTTATTGATCCTCACATACTGAAAAGCTTGCACGCACACAGTAACTCTTGAATGCTTTTGCACCTTTGCTCTCCTTCTATCTGCAAAACCTGTCTGAGCGGTGAGGCTGCTCTGATTTTCAGGTGGTCCTAATAAGCAGCTTCAGAAGGTCGTGCCTCACAGGAGAGGGTCATGTAAAAGTATACTTGTGTGAAATATGGCACGCACACACAATAAAGCTGACAAGTGACAGGCACCCAGCTGGGCTGGTTTGAGGAGGAGAAAGGGGGACGAGTGAAGACAGAGACAGACAAACAGTGCAAGAAATAAGACGGTTGATACTCACACATTTCCCCTGCGAGGAAGACTCAGTTCTTTCTAAAAGAAAGAGATGTGACATATCAAATTAGATATCCATTCAGAGAAAGGTATGTATTGTTTAGTTAGAAGGCTTCCTCGCAGATCAATATCTTTTTCATTATCTGGGGACCGCTTTCATTTCGCATATGAAAACACACTCGTCAGAATAAACAGGGAGGAATGTGAAGACGTTTTTCAAACAGTTATTTTGTAACATGTAAATAAGGTTACAGCAGTTTTTCAGATGACTCTTCATGATCACACCCACTTATCTTCCTTTCAGTGCTATGTCAATATCATTAGTTGCACCACGGCCTAGTTTCTACCACGACAAGTGAGTCTCCGTGTCATTTACTGGCCGGGATGCATATCCTCAGTCGCTCGTAGCTATTGTGTTTGAGCTGAGGGCACTGCAAAACTGCCCTTGCCAATCAGGATTTCAAGGATGGGGAGGGCTGGCACGAAATCATTTTGAGGCTACCTGCACTGATCCCATCCTCAGTCCAGTCCATCTCAGGGTTAATGTCAGTCACATAAAAACAAACAAACAAGGTGGATAAAAACATGCTCAAAAAGAAGTTTTAATTACTGTACTTTAAGCGTTGTCACTAATCAGAACAAATCAATGACAACTAGCATTATTTTATGCCATTGAATAATTTAATCATATACAGTAGTAGTGTACTGACAGGGCTACACTTAAATCTAAATTGCAGATTAATGTCAGGAGGACAAGAAACCAATTACAGTAAGTGAACGGGAACACCCAGTTTGGACTCTTTCATCACGAACCCATCACCTGCTCCACAACAGACCAACAGTGCTGCTCTCACTACTTCATTTATGCAGGAAATATACACATGAATGATCCAGTGGGGGAGAGAAGATATAGAACAACACTTCATTATTCCCATTCTGGACACTCCTGAGTGATAAACATGGAACCCGGGAGAAGATTAAAGGCATGTTTCTGTCAGTCATCCGGCAGCAACCCTTGGGGTTTTTGTGCTCCTATCACCAAGGCAACCAGATCCACCAAAGCACCATGGGATAGCTCCAAAATAAACACATAGGAATCTGTTCTGCATCCATTAATTACATTAGGACATTAATTACTACTGATGCACACATGCTGCTGCCGTTTTAATGAATGGACACCAGACATGCGGAAGAAAAATAATATAATAAACATTCCCAAACGATGTCACACAAAGAACAAAGAATAAGCTAAATATCTAATAAATGTGTTCGTGTAATATTTATCAGCTGTTACACCCGGAGCAGTTCTTGTGGAAATCTATCGCATCGTCGCCTATGGCTCATCATCTTCATCATCATCATCATATCATGCATTTTGCCTGGAAACAACCACCACCGCCTGCTGTCATGACAGTGTGTGTGTGTGTGTGTGTGTGTGTGTGTACCTGTAGACCGCGGCGTCTCAGGATGTTCGGCTCGTCCATCATTGAAGACAGTGAATTAAAAAAAAAAGAGGGGATCTCCGGTCAGTCAGCCCATACTGCGCTCCGTCCTCTCCACGGCAGCGTGGATAGAGTCCTCCTCGCTGCTGCTGATGCACCACCACCTCCTCCTCCTCCTCCTCCTCCTAGTCCCCGGGGCGTGCTGCAAGACACCGGCCCCGTAAAG
>OMLP01012714.1:0-12061 GCA_900302685.1 Spondyliosoma cantharus
TGTTCTTAGTGCGTCGGTTGGAGAAAAATGTGAAGGAGGTGCTGGATGACTTCGGGGAGGACATGGAGAGGAAGAGCCACCTCATCACAGGGCGCCGGGTCCAGCTGGCTGAGGATCTCAGTAAGACACACAGATTTACAGCACAGTGATGTGAATGTTAATGACTTAATAATTAAAACACAATCATACGCTTGATCCCAAGTGACAATGAGAAAGGAGGCAGTTTGTCACAATCGGCTTGTCCCTTTGGTTCGTGTCGTATTGGCTCTTCTCAACTTTATATTGATTACAAGTTTCAAGATCTTGTGGTTGTCAGTAGGTGGCAGTAGTGCTAAAGGAAATGGTATCGACTCGTCTGATATAGTATTCACTCAGTTAAACCATCAAACTGATAAAATAACTCTGATGTCAGCTGGCAGCTTGCTTTTTAAAGCTTCTTTTTAAGGCAGACTGTTGCTCTTCTCTCAGGCACTCAGTAGCATTTCTTCATATAATAAGTAGTAAAGCTGCCACATTGTGAACAGAGTTGTGGACTGGTAGTAGTCTAAGAAGGTGTTGGATTGGTTTTAAAATTTGAAGTTTATCGTTTTATGGTCCCCACCTGCTTTTAAATCTAAACCCACCATGCTCATCCCAATATGTGTATGCTGAACATGTATGGTTGAAGCTATACTTATATTTAACGCACTGTACCTGTTCCTGGTGACATCCCTAATATATCCAAGTTCTTGATTTCGCTTTATATTAGGAGTCTTAAATTGTTTCTGTGTTTGAGGGAACTCTTGATTTAGTACAGTGCTATTTGTAGAGTACCCACATTCCTAGAAACTCTCTCTCTCACACAGACACATACACACATACACACACACACACACACATATCAGAGCATGGTTATTGTTGGTTACGGCGGTAACATTTGTTAATAACATGGTTACGTAATGACCTTGGTTGGTTGGTTTGACAGCAGGATTACACAAAAAACAGATGGGACGGATGCCGATGGGTGGTTTAACATTCAGAGTGATGCAGGGCTATTGAGTTTGACCTTAGATTAGGCTGGAAAGTATATGCTCTACAGTTTTCTTGCTTTTCTAAATGGTATCTCTCTGAACTTGGTAAAATGTTTTTAGTCGCTTAAGAGAAAATATTAGCTTTTAAATTCAGATATCAACCCCATAAAATTATAAAATGATAGATATCCTTCTTTTAAAAAGAGACAACTGGCCACCTTCATTGGTTGCATGGTCAGTGTTGAGGCACTAAGTAAGAGTATTGGATTTTTTGCTGTCTGTTTGTTTTGAGGAAAATATTGTTGCTCAGTTTTTTTTAAGTAAATGAGCCATAATTTGGAAAATCCTTGTGTTTCAAAGGTCATGAGCCAGACCCAAGCACATAATATCATCGTGTTCATTTGTTGTGTGAGGCTTCTATGAGTCAGACCCACCACTATGGCTCTGGTCTTGGTTTGAGCCTGCTGTTAATGGCAACCAGAGATGGACAGAGAAGATTTCTTTGTTTTGGAACTGATGCATCACAAAACAATCTTGGACTGTGCCACCAGTGACTTGACCAGACATATTGTGTTTCATATTGTGTGGTTATTCCATAGGCATCTGAATCTTGATTTATCTACCATTACCCAGACTGCTGGTTAGCAGCTCCTGACAGCAGTAGTTGGGAGTGTTATACATGAGAATTTCTTGCCCAATTTCTCCCTGCTGGTACAGGATTCATGCCAGAAATCGTCTGTGGAGAGGCTATAAAACCAATCTTACCAATCTCCTCCTTTCCCCCCAGCATGATCTGTGGGAAACCTGCATGCACTTGTGCTGTTGCCTTTGTGTACATCTGCATGCAAAAGGACGACAGCAACTTGTCTCATTTACATTGGTTAGTGTTCACTATATGTTGTGTTTTCAGAAACTGTGCAAATGTACTATATCTGCACCGTAAGTAAGTTTTGAAGAACTTATCTTGGGGGAGGGTCTGACACATCTGCTAATTTTTACCTGCCCGCTTGTTGAAGGCTCCTATTAACAGCTCATACAATGAGGGTTGAGTCGTCTCCAGCTTTGGTCTTTATTCAGCAAAACTGTGCTTGTTAAGCAAAGTCTGCTTTCAAAAAGCAGCACGCAAAGCTTGCTGCCATTTCAGAACTTTCTGTATGACACACACACACATAATCACAGTTCCTGTCAACTCAAAGGCACGCACACACGCACACACGCACACACACACACACACACACACATATATATTCCATAATTTGCACACCTACCTCAAAGTATAAGTTGCAGACACAACACTAAACTCTCTTTTATGCCAACAAATCCTTAAAGCATTTGGAAATGCGTTCATGATCTACATTAAAGAACATTAATATGCCTTCAATACACTAATTAGAAGTAATTTTTAAAAATTTGATTCATGAATGTGTCACAACCTTTGGCTATATATGTATATATAAAAAAAAAAAATTAACCCAAACAAGTCCGTCATTCTCATCTGTGCAAGACTTCTTTCAGGAACTAAGTTTTCCAGTTTTCTTGTTGCAGTTTCTTTGTTATGAAGAATTTTAAATAAATGAGTGTGCATGTCTTTAAACAAGGCAGAACAATGCAGGTCTGTGCCGTGATGTGACAAAAAAACAAAAACCTTGATATTAGAATAGCCAACACACAAGTGTGCTTGTAAAGTGAAACTAAAGTTGATGATAGTGAACGGAGCACGACTGCACACTGTGGCAGTCAACAAAAAACAATCTTATGAATAATAAACCTGCCTCCTGCGTGAACGGTCTATAACTGAATAGAGTACGCCCACTTTACTGTATGTTATGTTAATGGTGATACTTGGAGAGCCTAATTTTCTGAGGTGGTACTCGGCTTATCAAGTTAGAAAATCACTGGGCTACAGTATTCTGTCTATGTCATTGGCGGTTTGTCATGATTTTTGTAATCATTGGCTAAATTACTATATTCAGGAGGACTGAAAGGTTCTTTTACCGTGAAAGTTTGAATTTTAAGAACTTTCCATTGGCTAGTCCCAGACAGTAATAGTCATTTCATTTTTATCTTGATCTTAAATTCAATTCCACATGGAATTTAGATAGTTTAAAAAGTGTCTGTGCAACTGACAGACACCCTGACTCTATGACATGTACATTAGCCATATTTCTGACTGGTTGGGTAGTGACAGGATTCAGATGCCGTTGCTTTACCCTCTGGCCCTGAGAAGTCTCATCCTGCTGTCTACTTCCTGCTGCCAGATATTTTTGGCTTTTATGTGCAGAATCTAAATGATGGTTGTTGCTGTGGCATTCAGATATTAACCCTACAAGACTGTTCAACATTTATTTAAGCTCTTACAAGTGCACACAATCCCTATTGTTTCCCTTTTTCACTTGGGCTTCCTCATTACTCATGTTGTAAGGTTTGACAGAGGAATGACACATGACTTTGTGTGCGTGTGTGCGTGTTACTACAAGGTTAAACACAGACATGTACGGAGATCAGACACGAAGAGGAACTGTATTCTGCATTTAATAAGATAAACATCCAAAGTTACGTACACATGAATATTATTACACCAAGCGTGCCAATATAAACACACATTCAGACTACATGGAAACACACGTGCATAAGAGACACACACACACACACACACACACACACACACACACACACACACACACACACTGTCTATTTTGCAGGGGACAAGTTCACTTCCTCTGCAGTGGAGTCAGGTTTTCTGTGAGCCTAGGGGAGAGGAGAGAACACACTAGTCCTCCCTCCATTCCACACACACTCTGTCAGGAATGCCCAGACCTGCCTGGCCTTGCAGATCCTATACGGCAAGTCGATCCCAAACTTTCCCAAACAGGCATGACATTCCCACTTCCCATCACCAAACACTCTGCTCACTGATCGATGTGGGAATGTGGTTGGAATCTGTCATGGGATCTATAGGGTGGAAACACACCTGTGCACGCATAGCGTCTCACTGGCTCATAGGGTCCAGCATGGGAACACTTAACTTTGCTCTCGATGTAATCTCAGCTTTCAATCACTTTCATTTTATAGCTTTTAAGTAGGTTTTCTTTTTTTGGAATCGGTAGCAACGACTGAAATAAAGCTGGTCGAGTGCCAAAACAGCTTGTAAAAGGGTTGCTGAATCTCCTGTGTTTAGTTTTTAACAATTCCTTCCTTTGTTTGTGGCACAGAGAATGCTTCAGGTTCTGCATCTGCATCAGTAAGCAGCCAAGAGTTGGAGGGTAGATGGGTCAGAGCCACAGCCACACTTTTGATGTCAGAAATATTTCTGTTTTTTTTCAGTAGTTGTGTAATGTAAAAGGAAAATGAACCATGAGCTGAAGAAAAGCTGTAGATAAACCTAGCAGTGCGCCATGAACCGTAAAGTCTGGTTTTCAGCTGGATGGTATAAAATTAAACAGCGCTCAAAATGTTCTAACCCTGCATTATTTCAATATTCTTTACATATACCTCTCAGCATGCCTCAGCCCTAATTTTATGGTGATGTCAGATTTTTCCTTCCCTCCTACCCATAAAATGTATGTTTCAGAGTTTTAGCTTTGTCAATCTGTCAGGTTGAGTTAGTGGGTGAGTGGAGGATCTGGGTCATTAGCTTTCTGACACTTTGCACAGGCCTGTCTGTGTAATGCCGCCCAGGCCCGTGTGTGTGGGCGTGGACATGTGGGTCCATCAGTCTAGACTGAACTGACTCTGTGACACGCCTCAAAGCACAAAGTGAGCAAGCTTCTGAGGGTTCAAAAGTCTTTTGAGCCACAAAGTTCACACTAAAGAGTTGTGTCTGCAGAAACTTTGGATTGGTCAAAATACATCCCATGTGTTTTACTCAAACATGTTTTAACTGTTGACGGGTATTAAATCTGAGGCTTGTCAGTCAGAGGACCTGTTATTATTGCAATTTCTACTGTAGTTATTCAAAGTTAAGGCACATAATAGGACTGGCACACACTTTTTTCCAGCCATACAATGTTCTACAGGAAAAAGGGATTTTGTTTGTCTGTCTCTGAAGCAACCGTACTCAATGCATTATGAAATAATCATTCCTCAGAGCTGTTCCCTTCTTTTAAAGAAACCAACTCAGATTGCCTCAGGTCCAAGCTAAGGCCTGACCCTGCAGGTCATCAGGCTAATACCAGAGGCTACTTGATCCTGTCTAGCTTTCTTTTCCAACTCTCTCTGTCACTGTTTCACTGCCTCTGTCAAAGTCTGCCCAACTGACCCTCTCTCCTTTGACAGATGGGGAGATGGGGGGAAAACAAGCAACAGAGTGGAGACCCCACCTTCACCTGACAACCTCTACTTTGGAAGAGGAGGGAAGAGAGAAGGGAAAAGAGGGATAGATAAGAGGCGGGAGAAAGGATAAACACACTTAACAAAGGCAGAAATGTGCACCCAGGGGCGGTCCGTTGTTAATCTCTGTTTGCCTGCACTTGCAGGCAGGCTCAGAATCGCTCAGGTTACAAACAAAGGTCAGGTGTGTGCGTCAGTGAGTGAGAGCGTGAAAACACCGTTAATGAGGGGTACAATGTATATTGCAGAAGAGGTGTGTGTGTGTTTGTCAGCGTGTGCCAGACCAGCTGTATGGCACAGTGCCGTCTCTGGAGCAGAGCCCAGGCCTAATGTTCAAGCTCAGGCCTCTTAGGAGACTGCTGGGATGACGCTTGGCTGCTTCATTGCTTCTAGTACAAGTTGTGTTGTGTGAGTGTGTTGTACTGGAAAAAGCAGAGTTGCCTGATTATGTCCAGAATTACCAGACTTTTATGAAGTGTTGGATGTGATATTTAATATTGTGAGCTTCCAGAGACCTGAACCTCATGAGCATAAATCCTGACTGCACCATTTTGCTAAAAGG
Organism: Spondyliosoma cantharus; assembly: GCA_900302685.1. Taxonomy (NCBI): domain Eukaryota; kingdom Metazoa; phylum Chordata; class Actinopteri; order Spariformes; family Sparidae; genus Spondyliosoma; species Spondyliosoma cantharus. The sequence continues at coordinate 5,902 of OMLP01012714.1, forward strand.
TTTGTGTCAGCAAATTATATCATATGGGACATTTGTCAGTTATAACATATTGACTCCTTTTCAAGGGAGCTGTTGGTGAGATTTAACGGTTATGGTAACTTCAAGGCTTTTCGTATTTTAAAACCATTTTTGTATTCACACCATATTAGTTTTGAGTTAAGCCCTTGTTTCCTTGGCTGTATATGTATGCTCTTTTTTTCTTTGTCTCCCCGTGACAGAGCCTTTCACATTTCTTACAAAGTGTTGGTAAATTGCTGTGTAAATCGCAGTAATAGTTCTTTTCTGTTTGTCTGCTCCACCATGCAGGGGAAAAAGCTGTTCCTGGCAGTTTTTTTTTTATCTGCTTGTGTACAGTGCACTGCCACGAGCACCTCCGTGCACATGCACATGCATATACACATACACATTGCGGCTCTTATTGACACATTTTTACATCAGCTCTTCTTCAGTGTGAATTTGAGGTCAGTTGTTGACTTTAAGCCTTAGTCAAGGTAAAGCATTTATGTGAGAGACCATGACAAAGTGCTGTATATAGTATATGGTCGTGTGTGTGTCCACTTGTATATCAGTATTATCAGAGAAGTTCTGATACCATTTTTTTTCCGGCACAATGCGGACTCCAGTACCTAATAAATTACATTATAGCACATTGGTGCATAGACTCGATTACTTGCTGATGCTTAATCATGCATTCCCGACTCTGGTATCAGTAGCATAACATCCCTAATATTAGGGCTGCTCAATTTGGATTTGCTCAATTTTTGTTTTTCTGTGATATTAAAGAATACAGGAAATTTCACCAGAGAACTTCTGTTCCTCATTATAGGCTTTGCACTTGTTTTCATGGTAGGCAGAAGTCACCGTGATTACAAACACTGATGGGCAGAAGGACTACATACTGGCATTTATCAAGTGCTGCAATCTTAATGTTCAGCTGGATTGCCGACACAAACAAGTCACAAGCAAATCACAAGTTTCACCTCCCCCCATTGTTGACCCAACTGTTCCACTTGTCTAATGGAGCAACAAGCTCTGCTTTGTTTGTCCTAAACCTTACAATATGTTAAACACAGTTGTTGTCTTTGTCTGCATATTTACATTCAGCCTTTACATTCCTGTGACAGTAGTCATATGGCGTCATGCTACAAAGACAAAAGGGAAACAAAGTGATTCTCCAGAGTTATACCCAAGTATTTATACTTGGCTATCATTGCTATAACAAATCTGGTCACAGTGGAGATTGTGATATTTGTTACTGTGATGTATATCTTTTAAATGACTCTACATGTATCTTAAAGGTTAACCATTGTGTCTTGCAGCACACCAAAGAAGACATTTATTTCCTCATTGACTGATTCTACATTATCAGAAACATGACTTGTCTCGACCACTCAAAGATTTGTTTGACAGTCAACATTTTTAGAGTGAGTTTCCTGCTTTGGGTTTGTGTTCACATTATGCTTTAAGTAAAACATTTTACAGTGTTTGCATTTTCAGACTGTTTGGTTTTCGCATTAGCTAATTCAAATGAACACCTGGCCTACATACAACTTTTTACAATGTGTTCACCATCTTCACTGTAGGCTTGTTAGCCACAGATGAATGCAACAGTGTGCAGAAAAATTATGGATTTCAGCTTTTGTGTTTAGCCTGTTTGAGGGTTAAGGAATTAAAGGTGTCAACAGAAGGTGCTCTCAAGAACAGTGATAATGTGTTAAGTGTTTGCATGTTTGCACATGCAGTCACTTTCTCCTTTTCCCTTCTCTCATGTGGAAGCAGAATACAATAAAGCTCTGGTTGTCTGGGCTTGCTCACCGGAATGCCCTCTCAGCCTCATACTTACTTTGTTTCCTTTCATCCCCTCTTCCTCCTCCTCCTCCTTTGAGCAGCGTGATTAGTGAGGGCTCAATGAGAAGTGCTCCTCTGTTAGGGATGACGTATCGTCCTGAGGTGTTATGTGCACATGCACCTACTTCCAGAGGGGAGAGGAGTATAGGTCGTCAATGCTCTGTCATTGCCTTGCACAGACCTGACAGCTAGTTCATCTTTTCTGAGTGACTTTATAAGGGCAAATTATGTTCATATCTCATGTTGCTTTTTTGGCTGTGCTTCTGGAAACTAGATTATTTTGAAGATATTGACGACTATTTAACTGTAAGCTGTCTAAACACCCAGCAAGAAATGGAACCAATGAACCCACATATGTTGAATCCAATTGTTCAAAATTTGTTCTCCTGAATTAATTTACACATGAAGCAGGAAAGGGGCCTGAGCATCTTTGGCTCTTTTTGTAATTCGCACATTTTTTTTGAGTGAGGCCATGCCCACACTCAATTTAAAAAACAAAAATAGATAAAATGTTAAAAGGTGTTCAGATTTCTTCTGTTCATTTCACCGCCTATAATAAAAAATGCAACAATTTCTTTCAAATGATAAAGAATTAAATGGTGCATTTTAACACTCATCTTGTAAGGACTACTTCCATGAGTAGTAGAATAGTGATTTGATCAGTTTACAACACAAGTTTCTGTACTGCTGCATTGACAGCACAAATCAAATCACTATGCCATTATACAAAGCTGCAATATGTAAGAATTCAGCTCTTACAAGTGGCTGGGGGATAGCTGGTTAGCACACTAACTTCAATAGATATCTATTACATAGACATTTTTGGTTAATGTCAAAACTGTTTCTTCAGATTTTTTAACGTTGTAAACTAAAATCCTTACATATTGCACCTTTAATGTTGTCAAGATTCCAGGATTTTAAACTTTGATTCAATACTAGTATTTAAACCATGACAACCATTACAAAACAATAAACAGGTACACACAAAGTAGTATACCATATTCTCTTTTGTGTGTTAAATTAACAACCTGCTCAGTGTCACGTAACACGCACCAACACATTTGTATTAATGATAATATCTGTGCAGTAATATCATTATAGCTTCTGGACTTTCAATACTACCACAATGAGGATATTATAAATCTTTAAACAAGTGCTATTAAAAAGGTGTCAAAGTATCGATACTTTTATAACCTTGCCGTCCATGTCAGACAGCTGCTTGGCTATATTAACATACAACCTAAAAATTAATACACAATGTTTTCCCCATTGAACGTTGACACAAGTTTTCACCATCCACACTACAACACAATTCTGTGTCATCAATAATCACTCTTAACTGCACATAGTGTCTTTTCGAAAATTCTCTTTTTCAGGGATCGAAAATGGCATCTTATTATGTATAAAAAGCCAAAACTATGAAAAAGGGAAATTCAAATTTATCCACATCAATGTAGACACGACCTGGGTCAACTGGTCTGCGTTTTGGAACGTGGGGGTGGTTTTATGCCGCAAGTTAGTGGGCAGACTGTCTGCTCTTCAGCACATTGGGGACTGCTGCCCTTACATGCACTCTTACTTCAATATGACCTTTTATGAATTTGAATCACTTCCTCTGTTTTTGTTTTTCCATCTACATTATCACTTTCTTCACATCACTCTCTATTACACTGGCTTGCTTCTATATCTCTCATTCCTTTGCTCTTGTCTTTTTCTGTTGCTCCCTCTCTGACACTCATTCCCACTCTTCTTGCCATTATCTTTTCTGTCTTTCAATTAAGCAGACACTAGTTAGTCATCAGTATCTCTCTGTATGTGTAAACTAAGGAGGCTAGGCAGTGTATAGGTTTGTTTTTTTGCCACAGTGGAGGAAACCTCAGACTGCAGAGTTGCTGCCAAATGATCCATTTTCTCCCCGGGAGCATCAAGTACACAAACAGTGGGTGCACAGTTGTCATAAAACTGGCACAGGTGAAGCTGCCCCTCCTGCATTTTATCTAATCTTGTGCTGTTAATGTTGTGTGTAAGCAACTTCCGTGGTTAACATACTTCCTACTTTTCTATTGCAAACACCATAAAACATTTATAAATGTGTTTTTCTGCATCTTAAGACGGAGTTCTTTGCACGAAGTCTACTGCTAGATTAGTGACCGTTGATAAAATAAAACAGTCTTCCCTGCGACCCTTGGTTTGATACTGCAGTATTTAGTTTCAGAAATTAGATTTTTTCTTAAATTGAGTTTTTGAAGAGGTCCTGTATTAAATGTCCACCAAGTACCCAACCTTGTTACAGTTTAGAATTAGAAGCAGAATCAGTTTTATTAGCCAAGTTTGAAGGCATACAAAAATGTGCCTTGGCAATCACTTCACAAATACAACATGAAATAGGAATCAAAATGTTATTCAACATATTGATATGATTTAAATAGGAATAAAATATGAAGTAAAATCCAGAATCTATTTACAGTTGTGACAGTTAATGGTAGTTACCTCTGCCAAAGAGGTTATATTTTCGCCCCATGTTCGTGTGATGGTTTGGTGGATTGTCAGCAGGATTACACAAAAACTACTAAATAGATTTCCACAAAACTTGCAGGGAGGATGGGTCTTGACCTAGAATATACCCCATTAACTTTTGGTGCGGATCTGGATAAAGGGACAGATCAAGGATATTAACATTAATACTTTTACATTGCAAGATCGAGTGTTTCTCAGGGAATATTGCATGGATCATTATGGAAAAAAAAAAGTGGCTGGTATCTATGAGTCAGGACAATTTGATGTGGGTCCAAATAAAAATCTGGTGCTTGTGGTTTTCTATGTTTTATTTGATATTGGATAAGGCTTGTTTGAATCAAAGAGGCCTGCGTTGGGGTAGGTATAGAACTAGTTTTTAAATGGCATGCACAAGTTTGAAATGAGATATGGACTTTGTTATGAAGAAGGAAGTGCGATGTATGATATATGAAAGTGAGCAAAACATTTATGAAATGTGAAACCAATCATTAAATTGAATTACAGTGGAGGTGGACTTTAATTCACAATGTTAAATCCAGTTATATTACGAATGAAAGAAACAGATGACTTGTCTGCTAGTTTTTCTTTCATACTTGCTCTTTTCTCAACTCTTATTTGTTGTGCTCACTATTTCTCACCATCTCTTGTCTCGACCCTCTCTTCTCGCAAGACAGAGCATAAGAAGCAAGACTTAAATTGAGCATGTGACATTTCTTCTGTTTCCTTCACTCTCCCGCACTCACTTCCTCTTTACATCTGTCTTCTGTCTGTTATACTCTTCCTTACATATTTTTTTAAACCACTGTAAAACACAGGAGTCTCTTTCACCTCAGCTTGTCTTTCTTTTCCTCTTTACCTCCCTCCATAGAAGCTCCCACCTGCCTCCATTTACCAAAGTCATGACCTGAGTCTCTTTCCACTTTCCCATCATCCATCTCTTTCCCCTTATTCCCTTCCCGTCTTTCTCGCTTCCTCCTTGACTCTGGTTCATCCATCCTGCCTCTCATGTCAACAGCCAGGAATGTCTTTCTAAGACGTACGCAGCTATCCAGGCTCTGATTGACAAACTCTTGATAATACAGCTGTTGATCACTAGCCAGGGGGCTCGGCTGTTGAAACTGCCACCAATCAAAGACTCAAGTATCGTTGTTAAATAGCTTATTTTGAAAGAACATACACGTAATGGCTAACTTTGAAGTTGTTGGTAACATTTGAACCACACCACTCATTACCAGATGTTAGTGATGTCGCTGTAACACCATTTACAGTCCGGTTTAGTTGGCTGATAAGCCATCTGCAGGTGATGCGGCTGCTTCTGAATTTCCTCCCTAGACATAAGCTCAGGAAATAAATCCAGTGGACTGAAGAAACAAGGAAAAAGAGCTGTGTGTTTTAGATGACAACCGATCAAGAGGCGTTAATGGAAGTGGTGATAAAGAAATAAAAACAACAAAGGAGGATGTGAAGCCATTTTTCATTCTCCTCAGGGAGAAAGAGAGGGCAAGTGTGGGAAAGTAGGAAAGAAAAGGAGGGGAACTTCAGCGAGGCTTCTGTTCACATGTTTCCAGCACAGTGTGGCCACCAGGGAGACATTCCCACTGATCCTGCTGTCACTCACACACACACACACACACACACACACACACACACACACACACACATATACAAATAAGATGACTAACTTGTTTGCTCTGAAGTAGAATGTCTGTCCAGTGGGGGTGTAGAAGAGAGCTGCATCTATTCGATCTTTGGGAAGCCCAGTACCCATTTCCTTTAGACTTTTAGGATAACCTGG
>OMLP01012715.1:0-13815 GCA_900302685.1 Spondyliosoma cantharus
TGATAACTATTTGATATATTGTTGTACATTGTCCTTTCATTCAGCTCTAGGGTTGTTATGTAAAAAATCCAATAAAGATATTGTTGAATTTTTTTTTTAGTGTACAAGTATTCTCAGCATTATGGTAAATGCAGAGAGACAGCATATGTACTTCCGGTTTTCAAAATAAAGGTATTAAAAACAGTAAGCTATAATTCAAATTTAAAATAAAAATATATGTGTTTCATGCGCCCATGATGAAAAAAATACACTTAATATCAAGTATGGGAGAAATGCCAAAATAAAAGTATTTATGCCTCCAGACTGCATATTTTACCTGGCTTGACCGCATGTAACAAAAGCCCCTCTCCTCTGATTGGCTGTGGGATCAGTCAATCTCAGATCGAATGCGTGCAGCAGTTTAACTTTGTAACTATACACACATATACACTGCAAGCGAGGAGCAAGCGCTACCAGTCCACTTCCCATACTGTCGTCTGTGGCTGGACGCAGTGCCATGGAAAGAAATCTATCTATCACTCTGATCCGAGCTCCATACCCCGGAAGTAGGTGGTGAAAAGCGCCGCCATTTTTTACAACGGAGGTCTATGGGAGTGTCCCCACTCTGTTTACTCTATCACTCTGGCTGGACGGCCACCATCTGGTCCCCAAGCCAAGGCTCTACCGACTGCGCTATTACGGCATATCTCAGAGACTTTGTAGTTGAAGGAAACAGAATCTGTGACTTTCATGAGAAATTATTTTACATACATTGAACATTTACTGCACAAGTTTACATTCAGATTTGCACATATTTTGGCAACAACTTCACATTGTTTGATAGTTACACAAATATGTTTTGCACCAAATATACTACAACAATAGGAGCAAAAATGTGAGCACGTCAGTTTTTTAATATGTGACTTGTAAAATAGGATTTGTGCACTTGTAATTAAGAATTTGTGAATGTGTGAGTGTTGTGTTGTATTTGTGGAGAGAAAAAAATCTACAAGTACACAACTCATAGTATGTGACCACACATTTACTGATACACATACACAATCACTGTACACAACTACAAATTCCACTGTTACAGGTGCTCAAACCTTTTGCACCAATAGTAACTTCATGCTTTCTCTTCTCTCCTTCAACATACAGTATTGTGCTGCTAATTGTTCTGTTTTTATGTTACCCGTCTTACCATTTGTATATGGGAATATTTGGACATTTATTGATGTCTCTTTCTTCTGTTGCACTGATACTTATGGAATTACACAAATAAATGTCAATACATTTAATCTGGAAAAAAAAATAGTAAAAAAGCAGGCAGATAGAAAAATAAAAAATAAAGGAAAAATAATGCATTTCTGGTGTAGTTGGTAGGAATCATAAGGTTTGTTTAAAATGTAGGGAGCTACAGTAGTTGTAGTTGTTCCTATTTTTGCCAAATCAAGTTGTAGTTTAATATCAGTGTTTCAATCATTCATGATTACACACCAAGAGGCAATGGTACAACATTAATCATTTGTTAGAGAATCATTTTCAAATATCAGAGGAACTCAGAGGACAAATCAGCGTTGGACACTTTTAATTTGTTAGCTGTTTTCAATCTGATCAGTGAAATCCAGGAGTTATTATGACTTCACTCTGTGTGAAGTGTTGTGATTTGTTGTGTAAGTGTACCAAGGTTTTATCAGCTTGACTTTTTCCCCTCAGTGACTCAAGACTACTGAATTCAACCACACCTAACTTATGAACTTAATGGAACTGATAATCATTGGTGCATTTTCCTTCCTTCAAGAATCACTGTTTTAAGGAAATGTATGGTATATAATGGTATACAAATTAGAATTATAGGTTGTAGTACACAGACAATATCCAGTAAATTATCAAAATAATCAGTTTGTGGTCAGGCAAACCATTTTATCTGTAAGGTGTCCAGACCAGCCACAGGTCCTGGATCTCTACACCACCACAGATGTCAGACTGATGTCACCGTTGATCTCCAGGGTGTTAATGTGTTGGAGGGGACTGAAGCGATGCTTAAAGGTGTGTGTCTGCATCCCATTGGCCACGATCCTGAAGGAATGACTCTCACAACAGACAGTCAGCTGAAAGAAAGGAGCATTTTAAAATCAAACAGATTGAAGACCCTCCCTGAAAATAGTAAAACTAAACAACTTCCCACAGTGTATTATTTTTAATACTACCACTCAAAGTTGCCAAGGTCCCATATTTTGCAAATTGCAGACATGTCATGCTCAAATGTGAAGCACACACACACACACACACACACACACACAAAAGAAAATGATATCTTCTACTCAAACTTGGGAGGCTGTTCACATTTGGTATCAACATGAGTTCTGTGTGATACGATCACAGATGTTTTGAGTCTGTCAGTTCACACGTGGCATTATCAACGACTTAATGTATTCAATTTAATGCCATATTTAAAAGAAGGCACAAATGATTTAGATCCACATTTCTATCACTTAGGTATTTTCCTTGTGTCTTAATCTCCCCCACCGAGGACTCGTGGAGAGACTCATCACAGCTGGATGAGATGTTAGGCTTTAACAGCTGTAGAGACTTTGCGCTGATCCACCCAGTGGATAATCTGTGTAGTCGTGCCGCTGTGTGTGACTATAATACCTCACGTTCCTGTCTGATCAATGGACGGTAAACAAACTTAAGTTTGCTTGCTGACCTCTGACTGACAGAAAAGCAACTATTGTGCATCTCATGGCTGTTGTGTTATTATTTTGTTGCTTTGCTGAGTGCCTGCTCACCTTCATCCCTTTTTACTAACACACACACACACACACACACACACACACAAATGATGTTACATATCAAGCCCAAACCTCAGGACTGATGTTGATACCATGTATGGACAGCCTATTGGAGTACTAAGTGCTGTTGCCATGAGGGGGCGTACTTGGTCTGTAACAGTGAATGTGAAATTCACATTCCTAAATTCAAGGAACCCCTCAGCAGAATATAGCATTTGATTAATGTGATGATTAATATTATTCACTTTACCTGTTAGTCCTTTTAATGTTGGGACTGATCGGTATGTTTACAACCAAATGTCTGTTAAATCATTTAAAATATTATATACTAATACAAATGAAGCCTTTTTTTTTTTTATACCTTCTCAATTATGTTTTAAAAGCTAGCCTAACTATGCACTTACAAATTGTCTACAAATTGTTCTCGGAACCCACTACTGTACTAAATGCAAGGCTATTAATACTTGCAATACTCTTATTCAATGTGCAATTTTCTCTGGATACAAGCGCAATACAAGCAGGTCCACCTACCTTCTCAGGACTATGTATATGCAGACACTGTGTATGTATGTTTGCACTGGTGTGAGTCTGTGCATGTAAGTTTCTAAACTTAATTACTCTCCACTTTACTGATTATCTATGTATTTGTCTTGTACTTTTTTAATGTATTTGAGCTCCACCCAGGCAGTGCAACATAATTTCTTTGTACCTGTACAATGACATATTCTATTCTATTTTATTACTAGTGACACTCCACCTCCACTCGGTCAGTGTGTGCAGTATGTAAAGTAAATGCAAGGGTACCGTGAAAGGCTGTCCCCTGTGGAAGGGCATCCCTCCACCGCGTTCCTCAGAGCCCCACTGCACCCCTTGCTTGGCATTTCGAACCACAATGTTTTCATCAAACCGTGGATTGTAATGCAGAGCAATGCCAGAGTGATGGCAAAGATTCACAATGAACCTGAGAAGACAGAAGAAAGTGAGTGTAACATAAGCCTGGACCTCCTGATCCATAAGGAAATGCTTTATGGATTTTTAAGTCTGCAAAGAAGAACTGCTCTTATGTCACAGACTAAAGTCAGTGTATTAGTCACAGGAACTACTACCTAGCCTCTCGTAAAATTCACTGTCATGTTGGCCAACTCTAACTGGACACACTTTGTGTAATAAAATGCATATATAGAGGTAGTACCAAATGGAATGGAATCACAGGAATGTGATGAAATATAACTCTGGGTTTGGTACATCATCTGAAATACATTAAACCACAGTGTAATAATAATCGCAGGAGTTGCCAAAGTAAGTAATTTTATATTCTACAAATAGTGGCCAACACCAACTAACTCACTAACTCTGAAGAGTCATTGTAGACTCTCTATATAAATGATTCTCTGCGGAAATTAAACTTCATTGCTGGGCCCACATTTGGTGTTTCCGAATGGTTTAGGAGTCAGAGTTCTTCAACCTCCTTCTCTGGGCAGCAACTTTGACTATGACGGCTCATCCGACTGTTTAATGTGTTATTTCACTGCTGGAAAGATGGCTCTTGCATCAAAGTGGCCCGTCTCTGCATTAGAAAGAGATATTTTTGAAATTGGTGATTCATGACCAAAGGCAACAGAACAATGGCAGTGGTATTCCCTTGTGCCAAAAAGGTAGAACACATACAACAAGCACAATGCACTGCGCCACACTGGACCAATAAACACTCCTGCTGATCGGTGCTTGGTTTTAACTGGTCGTCTGTTTTGAAACAGGAAAGAGTAAGTAGGCTGGCGGCTGGTAACAAACAATATTGTATTACAGCAAAACAGTCCACTAAAAAATGTTTCTGAAAACATTTTAGACAGAAATAGGTGGAGTAGTAACACAATCTTGATTTATAGTTTATCTGCACTGCAGACGACCCTCACTTGATACAAAAGAGACAGAATGCAGGCATATAAAACTATGAGAGTACACAGACAGTGTTTATGTTTCATTTGGTGGATTACTGGCAGAAAGAGTGGGGGGCAGACAAAATGGAGAGAAGTGTATTGTCGCTTATTTGAATACACCACCAAACTTGTGATGATACAAAGCTGGTTGAACAGCAGCAAAGTTCCTCTTTCAGTTTCAAGTATATTTTAAAATAGGAAACAGAGGTTATATTCCGTTCAGAGAATTAGATTAGACATTATTATCCCACAACTGGGAAATTCACCAGAACAAACCCTGACAAAGAAAAACGGAACAAAAAGCACAGAAAAATGTAGACCATCATAACGTGAGATTCTACCATATGTATTTCCTCAAAGCTTGTGTAATAAATAACAGCTCAACATCATGCAGTTCCAGGCAAAGGGGAAGTTCAACAGTTTATGTCACCTCATTTGATTTTCTGATTTAGAATATCATGTCTGCAGATGTTGAGGAAGTAGGGAACATGCAGACTGCATATACTGAGTTCTCAATATACAAGCTTAATCTGAGACTTTAGCTGGAAGACCTCGTGTACAACAGGCCAACTGCAGAGAGGTTGTCCTGTATCAGGAACTTTAGTCTACAGGATCAACATTCAGTCTCATGATTCCTTCTGCAACTGAGTGAAAAAGTTACACCTCATGTGACTAGCCCTTTTAGAGGCTGGTGGACCAGTACGTATGTGTGGCGTGATGTCTTGCTTTTCATTTCGGTGTCCATTTCAACATTTTAGAGCAGACACTCGCTGCGTAGAGTCGTGCTTATCACGTGCGTGCAGCAGCACTTCATCTGGAGATATCTACAAAAATAGACTTGAAAACGACCTGTAGACGGTGTTTAACTACAGTTTTAATGTCTGTACCTATAGAATATGTCACAGACATGAAGAGAATACACACAGATCAAGAGCAGATTTTTTCCTGTGCACTCTATTTTTGCTTTCTCTCCCTCCCTCTCTTTCGACCTCCCACATTCTCACTCTTTCTACAGGGGTAAAAGAATATTGCACCATCATATTTATTGATAATTATCAAAGGCAAACGCCATGTAAACAGATAGGGCTGGCAGCAGCCGCTCCACAACGCAGCCACCACACACTACACAAGCATCCAATCCAGTATGGCCAGCCTGTCACACAGAAATTCACAGACTGCTCTACGTACACAGTCCTCGGTCTTAAGGTGTAAAGTTATGTTAATTTCTATAAAGTTAGTTTCAAAGTAAAATCCAGCAACAGTTGATGAAGTCAGACCTTGTGGCACTAGGGTGAACAGTCCCCTGCACAGTGATGGTCCTGCCAGGTTTAAGTCCACCACTGATGATGCTCTTGTATGGAACGGCCTGTACAGAGACACAGTAGGAACATTTATTATAGAAATGCATTCATAATCCCTTCCTGTTTTAATCCAAGAGAATCAACATGATAAAACTACTGCCGGTTTGCTCTCACTTTAAATAGTAACACTGTTTGCTGTTGAATCACTGAGTAGGATATAGCCAGAAAAGCTCAATGCTTCAGAGTTCAAATCTGCAGAGACATGTTGCCACTTTTAAACTCATGACTGTCTACAAACCCTGTGACAGAAAATTAATTGTTATGCTCTATCCTGGGCTGAGATCCATCCTCTCTCCAAGCTTTGTGGAAATCGGTTCAGTAGTTTGTGTATAATCCTGTTGACAAACCAACCAATTAACCAACCAAGACGGGTAAAAACAGAGGCGGGAAGTGGCATTGGCATGCCACCAATGCATGGTCAGGAGAACCCAAAAGAAGATTATATCAAACCTGCCACAACAAATAGTTGATATTATACTCTGTATATATGAATTTATTCTAGCAGAATGTTCATTGCTTGTATTTTTGTTTTGTTTATGTTGTTCTTGCTTATACATAGTTTTACATCATCATCATCATCATCACTTTCTGCATATTCTGGACTTTAAATGGGAGCAGCTGTAACGCAAGCAATTTCCCCTCGGGGAACGATAAAGTATTTCTGATTCTGATTGTGACTGTTTTTCTTGCAATTTGAATGAACTGACCCCAGATCAGCATTGTAAAATGACTGTAGAAATGTAACTTCACCCTGCTTGATACTAACAGGCATTGCAGGAGGAAATCCAGGCTGCGAGGGAAATCCAGGCTGCGAGGGAAATCCAGGCTGCGAGGGGAATCCAGGCTGTGGTGGAAAAGCTGGACAAGCAGGAAAGGCAGCCTGGGTGGGATAGGCTACATGTGAAGGAAACGCAGGCTGACCAGGAAATGCCAGCTGACCAAAACAAAAGGAAAACCCTTAAATCTCATGCGCATAATTAGAATACTGTTCATAAGCTGTACATGTTAAATATTTCTGACCTTCGGATTATTTTTATTGAGTGCACTGGCAGAGTACAGGAAACACAGCTAAACGGCATTCATGCATTGCATTTATTCTGATAGCATCCTCACCATCGGGTTCTGGAAGCCAATGGAGGAAATTTCTACTTTCCCGCCTACTGAGATGGTGTCCACCTGGTGAAACGGGATACGATGTCTGTACTCCATAAAGTGGCAGCCATTGACACTCAGCTGGAGAGAGAAGTATGGAATGTCACATTTCTGAGCATAGAAAAATATTTTTGCATACACATAAATCTGATCTTTTAGAGAAATTGTTACCATGCAGAGAAAGTATCTAAAAAACATTTTGAATTATTTTTCATAAGCTTAAATAATTCCACTCCATCCAGTTACCATTCTCCTTACTATGCTTGAAACTAATTATCCTATGAGTGTAGAAGATAATAAAAATAAAGACAAACCATGAATGAGAAGGTGTAACCAAACTTTTGACTGGTACTGCACATTCATAAAGAAACAGGATATGCCCATGTAGTGAAAAAAAATATGCTATACCTTGTCACAATGTCACAACTCTAACAAAACTCCATCATTGGCACTACACACCTGATAGGAATCTCGGTTGACTGTGATAAGCAGGCTGAAGGTGGAGCCAGCAGGAAATGGAGCGCTGTGGTTCCTCTCTTCAGTGCCCCAGCTACCATACTGGAAGGTGTTGGCAACCACATAACCGGGGCGACTGTCATACCGCGGGTTAATATGGAGAGCAATATCTGCATTGTGCCTGGAACCATACTGTAAATTTACATGGAACCTGGAGAAAAACACAAATCACCATTTAATGGCGGTTGTGGCTCAAGGGTAGAGCCAGCGTCGTGTTATCGGAAGGTCACTGGTTTGATTCCCCTGGTCTGCATGTTGAAGTGTCCCCAAACTGCTCCTGATGTGCTGGTCGGCATCTTGCATGGCAACCACCACCATCAGTGTGTGAATGTATGTATGAATTACTGTAAGTCACTTTGGACAAAAGCGTCTGATAAATGCTCTAAATGTAAATGTACATGGTGAAAAAGAAACTGTCATCATTTTGCTTTTTATCAAAATGTGTGTAAAAATGGCCAAAATGTGTTTTAATTGTTTTTTCTTCCTTGTTAAACCTTGTTTTTTTATGTTGTGAGCAATGGGACCCAAACAATGAATTGCCGCATGTGACCTTTGGATACCCTGTGAAGTTTTTGACCACGACAGATACTCAAGCAAGCAGTTTAATGAGTTTAGATTGTCCTGTCAACAATTAAACGTTTTAATGGGGAGCAAATGCATTCAACATGTTTGTAAGTCCTCAAGGATATGCACAATGCTTCTTGGTGACAAACGTTGAATCTGATTTACCAATATCTGAGTTAAAAAGAAAAGGCTGTAAAAAATACATCAATTGAAAATAAATTCATACTGTATGATTGTGGGGCAGGGCTCCCTGCAAGCTCAGTTGGTAGTGCATACACTCAAGAGTCAATGAAAATGTTAGGCATCATTACACTGTGTGGCACTGAAACTATCTACATACAAAAACACACAAGGAAACAAATATCATTGTAAGAGTGAAAGCAGAAGTGCAGAAAAGAATCTCAGAATAGGGTCATCTGACCAAGGCAGAGAGCGAGAACCAGAAACACAACATTTCAGGAAACCAAAACTAAAAACTTAATATTTATCTTGCAGTGTTTCCCACACATTAATTTATTTGTGGCGGTCCGCCACAATATCAACATTAGCCGCCATATTTTGATTTTCTATTTTTGGACATGCGCGTCCCGTTCTCACTCAAGACGGCACATCTGTCAGTGAATAGCATGATGTTATATACTCCGATACCGTGGATGGCAGTGTGGTTTTTAGTCCGCTGGTAAAACCAATGAAGAAGAGGATGTGGACGATATAAAGCATTTGGCTTGACCATAACTTCCTCTGCAAAAAAGACGGCTGACCTCATATTCGAGATCAAGCCGCCACAAAGAGCTTGAGGCCTTGAAGACAGGTTTTGTCGTGGCCAAGCCATGGCATTACATCGTCATGTGATGCACTGGGGACTTTCTCCCAAAAACTAACATTGTGAAAGACGAGTCTGTAAAATGGTCATTAAAGCCTCATAACACCTGCGAAATGACTCGTGTTACTGACAGAATTTGGGCAATTCGGTCCAATAACATTTGGTGAGTCTAGAAGAGCCGCAGAACATTTTATCCCCATCCAAGTTAGCTCGGCACTAAACCAGAAGTTACCCAACTCAGTCGGTGGAAGTCTCGAGTGCGCATGCTCTATGGCACCCCAGCTGGACGCCCACCGCCACAATTAAAGTCTGATTCTGTGGGAAACAGTCTTGTTAATTATTTAATAAAAGAAAAGTTTAGTAAGAAGGTCTCATGAAACGTTACATTTGGTGCTTCGACTACTGAAATGATGAAGAGAAGAGCAGTCTGACCTATCAGCTCCAGGCAGGACTCGTCCACTGATGCTGATGGACTTCCCCTCCTGCAGACCACCATGGATTGATCCAGTGAAGGGGATTCTCTAGAGAGGACAGAACTTAATTAGTAAAGAACTGCTTTTCATTACTAGTAGACCAGCAATGGGGAAAGGTATCCTCAAGGATGGTAATGGAACGACAACATAATTATACATATAGAAACCTAAGCCTCATTCATATCACTATAACTACTACTAAAACTACTACGTCTAATATCGACATGCCAGTCACTAGTGAAGAATTTTGAACTCACTCATTATGAACCCAGGAATTGCAGCAAACATGTACTAAAAAAAAAATCAAATGGTATTACTGTGTACAGATCTGCTCTTGCAGCTACACATACAAACATGGCTAGCCAGCTAAGCTGCTGCTCTTCGCTCATGTAAAAACCTTGTTGCTAAATCTCTCATGCTCCCTCACCATTTTGGAGTAACTTTTCCAACTGTTAAACATTTTGCACATACGTGTATTTTGTTTTAATTTGTGTGTTTTAATATTATCATCATCTCTATACTTATCAGTATTCATAATTAGTCTCACGATTCTCCTGCGATATTCTTGATAAATGTAATGTCTCTGGGGGTTCCTGTGTTCCTTCCTTTAGTCAAAAATAAAGGCATTTATGTGCACATGGTAAAACAGTTTATTTCCCCCATATCATTATATTTCCTGACTATTCAATATACATTACTGTATGAGTTAAGTGTTACACCTTCTCCTTAAAGTCTACAGAGTAAAGCTGGGTGATATGGCCTTAAAAAATGATACAGTAATTTCTAAAGGCTGTCTCACCATACACAATATACATACAATGCAAAACAATATAGTGTACATGGATATTTTTGAAATATCCTCAAAGGCACTTCATGCACTAACTGAGCAAAAAAAAAATCCAATATCACAATATTTTAAACCACGTAATACAAATAAACACAATATTGTAGGCGTTGGCACTTGATCAATAATCAAGTGGATATCATTTAGAAGTGGGTAAAGACAAGCAGCTGTAAGAAGTAGTAGTCTGGGAACCTATTTTTACTGTAGTGCAGCCTTTAAAACCCGGAAGAGACCAGATCCAATCATGTGACGATAGTGAGAAGCACACTACAGTCATCACTCTCAGGCTGACAAAGATTAATAACACAAGTTTTCATGTAAGGAGTGTGAGTGTCAGTGTATGATTAAACCAATCTCATCTGTTTAAACAAGCCTTTGTGTAAGCTAATTTCCTTGACGGGTAAAGTTAATTCTCATTCTGCTTGAAAACTCTTTTTTTTTTTTTTAAACAGACAATTCAAATGTGTATTTGATTATGGTATCAGATTATGCTTGGGCTGTCATTTTATAATTTCATTTCATATATATCATTTATTTCCCATCACTTCCTGCCGCATCATGTCTCCCTCCCGCAGGCAGGGGATTTATAACTAAGTATAGATTATAAATAAGTTAAGCGCTCGGTTGATTTTAGAGCAAATGGTGATGATACGTTAAAGATCCTACAAAGTCTTTACTGAGCCGCAAGACGCTTCTGAAAGTTCACAGTCACTTCGGTAGAAGTTCTGCTGAAGCCAGCCCCTGTAGGTAACGGGCCGGACCTCAGATAACCCCGGGCAGGGCAGAAACAGCTCTCTTCACCGCTCTGCTAACAATCGTATTTTCTGAGGGAAATGAAGTCTTGAAAAGATTGAGTTACTTACTGGGCTATAAAACGGTGACTGCTGATTAAAAGCCATTGTCCAAATTGGAAGCGTGCAGGTTTTCTGAGTTGCGAGATGTGTGCTCTGGACTCAAAATGGGAGACTTACAAGTGAAACGTTTATCACGTAGATAGGTTTCGATTTCCCTACAGAAGGCGGTGTTTAGCCTGAATACAGTTTACACATTGATGGGATACTCCATTCCTTTTATTGACTCGAGTTTGTATGAGTGACTCACTAACGTGAATCAGGTTTTCGAGTCATTTGAGTCACCCAGAGTGTGCGCCACGGAATGTACAAACAAAGTTCAAACTGCTCCAGTCCCCAAATCATTGTGACAAAGACTAAAAATCAAGAAGTCTCCAAGGCAAAACATTTATTTTTCTTTCTCTAAGTAAATGCAAATAACCCAAACAGCCATTAGATTAACATTCAGTGTGAAACAGTGCAAAATTATAATAAAATGTATGAAACAAATAGCACAAATAGAAAAACCTAAATTTAAATAACCTAAACGATGTAGTATTCTGAGCATGTCTGTTACCACTGTACATTGTGATGATGTAAGCAAGATGTGCCAGAGGGTTGGGGTTGTAATACAGACAATGAAGATCGAGGCACACGTTCGCCGCAGTGAGACCAACAAACTGTTCTGTTTATAATACATGGTGTCAGATAATAACTGTGCGCATCGACCTGCCGATGGAAGATGGAGAGTACAGGTGTCCCCACGACACGGATGGATTGGGATTTGTCTAACCTTCCCGATACCAGGAGAAAGTTTCGCCAGCATGTTGAGCTGATGTTTTCCAGTCCCCTACACACTAAAGAAGAGGAGGAGAAGTGCAGAGCTATTTGGTACTTTGAATCGGTGAGAAGGGCCGCAACGTATTTAACACATGGACTCTTACAACAGAGGAAAGGAAACTGCTGAAGACGTACTACGACAGGTTTGAAGCCTATGTGACGCCAAAAGCAAACCCCATTTTTGCACGTTATAAGTTTCACGAGAAGACACAAGGGGAAAATGAGAGTTTTGACCCGTTTGTAACTGAGCTATGGCTGCTATTACCCCAATAGCGATGAGATGATTAGAGACCATATTGTCTTTGCCATAAACTCACCAAGAATGCGTCAAAAGCTACTTTGCCACGGTCCAGACCTCACGCTAGAGAAAGCTATTGACATAGCTCATGTGAATGAGCAATCGCAACAATTAAAGACAATGGTTAGCCCTGTTTGCTAACATGGCTAGTCAGTCTGTACATGCAGTTAGCAGGAGGACAACCAAAACGGAGCACATGTGGTGCATGTGGGTGAGAGCACAGCCGCAAAGAGAACTGTCCAGCAAAAGGACGCCAATGTAACAAATGCAAAAAATGTAACCATTTTGCTAAGGTTTGTAGGACACAAACACCACAGAGGCAGGAAAAAGTTAAGCCCCCAAAAAGTGCATGCTGTCTCAGACTGCACAGAGCAGACATCACCTGAGCTGTATAACAAAACTACACGCAAACACAGCCAGAGAACAGGCATTTGCAGAAGTAAAGATAGGCAAAGCGAGGCACGAATTAATGTTCAAAGCTGACACAGGTGCCTAAGCTAATGTGATACCAGTAGACACGTTCTACGAAACATTTGGAAGTGTAATGCTAGGCCCACCTGACAGTGACATCTCAGGATATGGAGGACAGAGGCTTAAAGTTAAAGGAGCTTGCAAGCTAACATGCAGATGCAAAAATTAAACAGCCATGTTAGATTTGACATAGTACGTTAAAAATGCTCCCCCGTCTTGGGTCTGAGAGCATGTCTAGACCTAAACATAGTTAAACTGGCACACACAGTCGAAGTACAGCCAGGAACACACACACAAGCATTACAACAGAGTTTGCCGATGTGTTCAAGGGCATTGGACTATTTCCTGGAGAATGTGTCCTTCACCTCAATGGATCCTGGTATATAACTGCACCAAGGAGGAGCACGACGCAAACCTGCGTGCCATGTTGGAGAGGACTAGAGAGAGAGGGATGAAGCTCAACTAGGAAAAGAGCATCACATGTGTGACTGAGGTGAGCTATTTTGGTAACAGACTGACATGAGAAGGCGTCCGGCCTGACCCTAACAAGGTCAAGGCGATCAGAGAAATGGCTCCCTGACACAGCAAGGCAGAGCTGGAGACCATACTGGGCATGGTGTGATATCTGGGGGGCACATTTTCAATAAGAAAATGTGCCCCCCAGATATCAGAAAGAATTGGAAATTCAGATGGATGCTGGAAGGCTTAACATACTTGGGCATCAAATTAATGCCAGGGCTGGAAAAAATAATGGATGCCAACATATCTCCAGTCATTCAAAAAACCCAAATTCTGTTACAGCTGACAGGCAGACTCAATTTGGTAAAAATGATTTTAACTCCCAAGGTCAATTACATCACTTCCATGTTACCGCTACATCTTCCTTCCTCACTACTTAAAACATATAACGGAATGATAGAGAAGTTTATCTG
>OMLP01012716.1:0-22407 GCA_900302685.1 Spondyliosoma cantharus
TAGCACGTATTCCTAATGGGTGCCACACTGTCATAACGTTGATTAATGTTGGAGTTTGTATGTGACAAAGTTAGCATCCAAAGCAATTGATAAATGTTCTCCATAAATCTATGTGAAAAAGGCTGTCTGGGCCTGCCATGCTTACAATTTCATATCTAAAACTCAACACAAAATAAAGAAATTTTGAAGGGTAAATACAGAACCGTATGTAGGACACAGGCGGCAGATAAGAAGGAAATGACAGATAATCGCCTTGCAAAGAGAAACTGAGTTGACACATTTATCTTGAATACATAAATAAATAAAAGTAGTGGCTGAAATGAAATAAGCAGCAACAAGGGGTCTGAAACTTTGTGCACAGCAGTGGCAAAAATTGCATTTTCACTTCTCTGATTAGTTTTTAATGTGAGGGATGAAGGTGACGCAAAAAAAAACCTCATCAGTGAGAGCAGCTGCTTGAGAGACGCATCCGAGGCCATTGTCTCCATATCATTTCTCTGTCTAGAAATCCTGATCTGGAGCATTGTCACGTCTCATCAGTATGGCCTGATGTTATCACCTACCACTGCTTGAGGACAATACACAACAGTGCAGATTAGCAGAGTTAAAAAAAAAATTCCAATTAATCAGGAGTTTAGCCGGAAAGAGTTTCAATTTAATCTCCCAAAGGAGGAGGATTCATGTACCTCATTGAAGCATGTCAGAGTTCAGGGGTTTAAGGGATTGTGGCACAGGCTTACCGCGTCTGGACAGGGACAGTTATTGAGTGCACTCGTCCTTGGGGTCGGACAAGGGCTTACGTGCAAGTGATGAGAGTGACAATGGCAGTTGTCCCTGATTGCGTCCCACACCGTTTGCAAACTAAGTAAAAAGAAGAAAGAGGAAAGGAGGGAAGGAAGAGTATGGAAGAGGGCATTCAACTACTGTTGAAACGATTAGCGTTCATCAAATTCAATTAGTGCTTAAAGGGATTAGGTGATGAATCAAATAGTTAGTCGAAAGAGAGGGAATGGACAACAATTTTGATGAGTTAATTAATCGTTGAAGTCATTTGTCGAACAAGATTGCCACACATCCTCAGGTTGCAGCTCCTCAGATGTGAGGATTTACTGCCTTTCTCTACTTTCCATTGTTCATCTAATATCATCGGGTTCAGGTCCATTGATTGGACAAAAGAAGCAATTTAAAGAACTCACCTCAGCGCTGGAACTTTGTGGCAGTGTTTTTTCTGTGCGTTCTCAGACTGCAGTCTAAATAAATCCTTTCTTTTTTATTATTCTGTTCTTTTTTAGCCACAGTCTAGTCTCAGTTTCTTTTTTTGGTTTTAGTCGATTGTCGTGGACTTTGTCAAATCTGAGGCCGCAGATCTCCGGCAGGAAAATGTTGCTTGTCCCCAGCTGGGATTGAGTTGTTGCCCCACATGAGGACTTTAAGTATCTCAAGGTCTTGCTCACGAGTATGATTGATGGTTTGTAGACTTATTTTTGCTTTGGAGTCAGCAAACAACTGCTTGGTTCGACTCTTGGATGTGCTGCTTAAGATTCAACATTCATGCATATTTTTGTCACGGTGCTCTTAAAAATCTCCACTGCATTATTCACCTTTTGCTTGGTTTGCTGTGAAGGACACAGCTCTGAATATTTGTTACTTATATTGTATTATCAAAATTCCGCTCATGTCAGTCCATCAAGGTAATTAATTCAGGTCTGATGAAAGGGATCTCTCCATATGTTCACCTGTATAAGCAAACATTGCCGAATACAGTTCAGATTGCACTCCACTGACTCACTCCAGCTGTTGAATATAGTGAATCAAAAATGTGCCAATGGTCACAGAGTCGGTAGTTGTGCTACCATTAATGTGTTTTTATGCGCATTTTAAGCGAGTAATTTGTAATATATGGCCAGAATTTTAGTTTGAAATATTAAAAAAATTAATTAACATTTTCAACAGAGTGAACACAGAAACAACAGTGTTGATGTTATGTCAAAGACATCTATGATGTCTACTGACGTTAGCACGCAAACTCAGCTAGGCCCGGTCCATCTCCTGGCTCCCAATACCACTTTGTACTGCCCAGCTGCTGTTGGTTTAGCTGGGTGATGATAAACCCAAGTAAGAATTGTCAAGAAAGGAGGTATTATTACACCTATATACCTTATTTAACAGAAAATACTGTAAACCTGAGTTCAAGTTTCTGAGACAAGCTTAATTGCTCATCAAGTCATCGTAGACAAGCTTCATTCAAACTCGACAGAAACAAAACACAACTCACCAACACAGTCTTGGTTTGTCTTTCCAAATTCCTTCCACTGGTTTGGTCAGTCCTCAATTCACACAGTTATATGTGAAAACTCTCCAGCTCTACCGTTGTATTCACCCACTGAGGATGCCTGACTCTCTCTCTTTCTGTCCTCTGTCGCTGCATGCCTCTCCTGTCTTCGACTGCCATGTCTCCTTATCCCTGACGTCATATCCCTTGTCAGAGCCACCGTAAATCACCTCTGTACTGTATCTCCATCAGAGGTTGTAGTGCAGGCAGACTCAATAATAGGGCCACTGGCTCCAAGGTTGACTGAGCTAATTAGCTGATGGCAGCTACAGCAAAGAGTATAGTGTTCGGTTATGCTGCCCCCTACAGTTTTGGAGGTACCTTTGGACTCGGCCAGAATGTAAAAAATCTTTCTCAACTTTTAACTCTCCCTTGAGGTGTTTTTTGCCTCATGTGCATAATGGGGAATGGGAATGGGAAAACACTATTCATTTGAATAAGTTCAGATGTAGCAACGTTAAACTCACATGACAGAAAATGAAGGTGTGACAGCTGTCGCTGTTTTCCCGGGTAAACCCATACAATTCCCATTCCCAGTTTAACTACCTCGTAGGTGGCCAAGGCAACTGTTCTTCACGTTTCTGTAGCTTTGTTTCAAGCACCTGAGGCTGAACACAGCAAAGTTACCAACATGTGGTGCAGAGTTGGAGATGCTTTTAAACCTGGCAAGTGGTTAATGAGATCATTTTTTTTTTTTATCAGACATCTATATTTATACTGTCTGACATTTATATGCAATTGGTTTTGTAACATGGTCTTCTACACACTCTCTTTTTGGAGAACTAGTCAGAATGAACAACAATTTAGAGAGCCGGTTTCATTATGTCCTGGAAAGAAAAATCACCACAAAAAAGTTCATTCAGTGCGCTCAGTTGGACAAATCGCAAAGGAGCCTGTCCTTACTGATATCATCCGTCAGCCCAAACAGGTCAGGCCCTTTTCTCACTCCCTTGCCTCTCATCTCACCTACACTCCATTAGGTGCAGCAGAAGTTCAGCCTCAGTTGCTGAATCGTTAATATCCGCGCAGCTCCGGCAACGTTAACCTGGTGTCGATTATTCAAGTTCTGCAGATCTGAATCCCTCTTTGTACTTTTGTGCAATTCAATATTTTACTTCGCTGCCTCTCTCCTCACACTATTGTCTTCTTATTTTCTTCTGTCTTTTTTTTTTTTTTTTTTTACACTTGAGACTCACAACTTTGACTCAGACATTTTTTTAACTCGGTTGCACACACACAATTACCCGTCAGTAAAAGTAATCACACCAGACAATGTATTTCCACCTACGTGATTGCCACTCAGGTTGAAAAACGTTTCAAATTGTTTTTGTACTGTATTTGTATTGCTGAATTAGATACTTCCTTAAGTATGAAGCCCAGAAATACATGTCTGAGCACACTATTATTCAAATGAATGTTATCCATACATGTATATTCTATAGATGTTCAGGAGTAAGAAAGACTGAGCCTATCTCACGATGAACTGGACAGGCCTGGACATGTCACCAATCTATCTGTAGATAAACATTGCTGTACTGTAGGCTTAAATTGTGCTACGGGTGTAGAAAATCAACCTTTTTTTTCAATTATCCATAAGAATAGACCATGTTCATTTCTATTTGCTGCAGCATCTTCACTTCTTGTTTCCCTTTCACATTATCTTCTCATTCTTTTACATATGCTAACCGCTCACATCTGACTTGACTTCAGTCTCCACTAATTGAGATTAAATGAAAATGCCCTCAGTGTGCATGCACACATATACACGTTCCTACGGGTAATTTGTGTGTCTGTTTGTGCTGGAAAACCCGATGGCGGCTGCACCTTGGGACTCATTTTCAGACGAGAGATTTTTTGCTGGCTCCACAGAAGGCACACAGTCATGATTGAGTGCTTTTCCTTGGATCAATAATCCCGGACTATGCAGCATCAAGGACAACAACAGATTCCTAGATCTCCACCATCCATTCTCCGGCACCTGCATCAGGCCCTTCATTGTGAAGACGGGGTCCTGCAGTTAAACGACGGATCCGATGCGCGGTCACGATCAGGCACTACATCCAGAGAGTCGAGGCAATGGTGGTAAAACAAGTTCTCATTAGTCATCCATTCCCTATTCTGCTATCTTGCCTGGAGCTACTGCACATGCCTTGAATATATTCACACCTCACACACACACCCATGCGTATGTCCCAACATGTTCATGTTCTAATTCAAAAATACATTTAAAAAGGAATTTGATTTGATTTTAATGGAATGTTTTATGAGACCACCGGACATCTCCTGAATAATTACACAGAGCTGTATCATATTAATGCGTATTTGTAATACGCTTTGGTGTAGACCTTGGCTGGTCCCCCCCAACTTGCTGACTGGCTGGTTGGGATGGATTTTATACAAGCGGCGTGGGAGGTTTACATATTATCAAACTGCCGTCATGGCCTGCAGTTCATCTGCTTGCTTGTTTATCTGTTTATCCCTTGCCATTACTGTAATTAGGTCTTTGTACTGGAAGTCGCATCAGTCCTAACAAGAGCTCAGAACAGCATGTGAAGACAGAATGATGGTAAATAGGGCAAAAGCAGAATGGACTATGTGTACAGTGCACTCTCTGAAGACATATAAGTCAGGGCCCTGGCAGCAGTGAATGCTATAATTGCTCCCTTCAAAGAGCCCCTGCCTTGCCAGGACACAATGGAATGACCTTTTTTTTGATTGCATACCTCTATTAATGGTGAAACACGGCGGTCGAAGCCACGGCCTTCTCCTTAGTTCCGTCTGTAGGTGCTGTCATTGTAATCTCGTAATTCAGATCACAATTCTCTCATTTATTTTAACAGCAGCAATCTATGTCCTTTCAGTCCAAATATGAATTGCTTTGTTCTGTGCAGTTCATGGTGTGTCCTTGTTTGAGTCATTTTTTTTGGTGAAAGAAAGAAGAAAACACTTCCTGGCCATCAGCTCAGATACTCACCATCTGGCTGTTCTTTGAAAGAGTGACAGTTTTCGACATGGTTGTTTGAATGACTAATTTGCTGTGGAAGTCCTTCTGTGACGTCAGGCTCCACAGGAAATGCAATTTTAATGTGCAGCTGTAGCACCGACTGAATGAATGTTTGTCATTATGTGTACACATGAGCCTTTGTTTGAGCTCTAATTATAAGTTGGTAATTAATGAACTGTGACACAAGTTTTGCTTTACCAGCAGGTAATGACGCCTAAAATAAATGTATTGATTGTTGCACTGCTGTATTTTTCATCTCTAAAAGTAACTGCACAAAGACAAAGGACCTTCGAAATACCCAGATGAAGGTCCAGTCACCAGTTTTATTATAATTAATTCATTATTTAAAAAAAATGATAAAATAAATGATGAAAAAAAACCATCATCAATCATCCTAGAATAACAAAGCAGACACCTATCTTTTTATCAGTTTTAATAAAGGGTAGAGCGCGCAACAGGCAACGCTTCAGCAAGGTTGAGACAGTGCTACTCAATTATATTCAACACCCACTTTTTCAGCCAGAATTTCAAAGCGAACCAATATGAACGCCAATATGGTAAGAATGTAGAGCTAAGTTTGCCAACATGCCTTGGACTACTCTGAACACCAGATGCCACCTAGAGAAAGTGCTAAATCAATGACATGACGTAGTAAACCGAGGTGGACAGAAAAGTATCTGCACGAAGCTTACTTGACAGGACAGGCTGAGGGTTTTGTTTTTTTTTCAAGGAAACTTGATTTTGTGTCTTTATTCAGGGGGTGCCTCCATCAGAGTTTATATCTTACGACAGAATACATAATACAGAGTCAACAAGGCCATTCCAAAGTCTACTCCAGGACAGGCTGAGAAATGCAGCCTTCTGATGCTCAAATCTGAAGGACACAAGCAGTGACTCATTCAGAGGCCCGCCGGTTTTCAAGTCCATTCTTAACTGACCTGACGGCTCACTTCAGTGCTTATGTACACACCAGACTCATGAGCCAATCCTCACAGATTTCAGGGGGCTTTTCCAGACACATGTGCTTGACTCAACTGGACTCTGCATGTCAGCCAAGCGTGGCAGGGAACATGTCTACCCATCTGAAAATGTCTTTAACTGATGACGCGCTTGTCTTGAGGCGTGGTCAAAATAAAACACGTTCCATTACCTATAAATTCTTCACAATAAAAATCCCCTGATAGCTTGTTGGTAAAAAGTTTTTTTTTAAAATAGGCAGCAAAATCAGGAAATGTATACAATAACAGTAAAAAATAAAAAGAGATCCAACAGCACCGACAGGGACTCGGGAGTGAAACTAAGCTTCAAACCACATAGATCCAATTAGAAGCTGCAGTACAGAGAGCTGAACACACAGACTTTTAAAAATGTCTTTCTCTCTGGTCTCCTTTCGATGAGTTTCGCAATTGAAACACGCTTGTTTGAGGCAGTGATTGGGGCCAATCACGGGGCAGTCTCGATACAATATCACAGCCTGCTTGGAGGTGGGGCAGCTGTGCATTGGCGCCACCCCAGAGATCGTTCGTCTTGGACGTGACTCAGCTTAACTCGGCACGGTTAAACTTGTGATGGACACAACTCGTGTGGCATTGTTTGACATGCAGCAGCCAAAAGGGACAACGGACAAGCCCAACTGGAACGTGATGATAATTGGGGGATGTAGAAGGGAGCTTCGTTGTCTTTCATGAAAGACTGTTGTAACATAGACGTTGTAAGCTTGTGAGCAAAATTCCAAATACAAATACCTTTTGCATGATGGCACAAACACAGATGGGCGGGTGAATAAAATCTAATACTGATTTGAAACTAGTATTCTAAATACTTACAATTTTATGTTTTTATTTGTCCCTTATAAAACACATTTAATGAAAATACATGACAGTATTAAAAATACATTGCCTTTTTCCAAAATACATTTTGTGTGCTGTGGCAAGGCAAAATGCTGTTTTTTGTGCATCATCTGTCGTTTACTTCAGCTCAATAAGTTATTGTTTATACATATCCACAGTTATGTGACCATTGCAAATACTGTGCTCAGAGCTGCATTAACTGACAGCCTCCAATAATAATCCATTTGCGCGACTTAGGTATTTATTTTGATTCCGTGAGAGAGTTGTCGAAAGTCGACAGGTTGCAGACTGACGCCAAGCGACATGCTATAAACAGAGCTCCATCCTGTGAGGAGGCACCACTCGAAAGTGATGGATCTAATTATAAATGTGTTTGAGCTTCTTGCTTTACAGGATTAAAGTGCCGCACAACCTCGTTGCCCACAGAATTTGATCTATTCTACGTAATTAACATCACGACTTCTGATGTTTTATATAAATATTTAAAATATTGATTCACTGTGTACATCTGATCATTAGAGCAACGGCACAAAGAAGATTGGACCTACCTGCCAATCTCACACTCCCTCAAACTGTCAGTCAGTCAACACCGGCCAGGACCAGTCCAGCTGGTGCTTCAGTTGGAGCCAGGAAAAAAAATCTGGTACCCATAAGGAATACATAAGCTCAGACTTCACAGCCAAATATTTCATGAAAGGTCAGCGAGGTTGTCCCATTCTGAAGGCTTCTCCTCCTGAGAAATGTTGTATAGTATAAATTTGGATCTCAATAAGTGTTGCAAGAATAGAGACAAGAATTGATTCATATAGGTGGGTGTCCCCTTTACAGACGATCAAGGGTAAACACAAACCAAGGGAGGTGGTAAACACAGTGACACGTTGTCAAGACATTTTCAGTATTTAGTGACAGCTAAAGTTGCTTGAAGCGTAAAATAAAAAGAATAAAAACTTTTTGACATTAATCGGTTGCAACACGTTGATAGAACACTGACAACTCTCGCAAACATGGCAGATTGAGTGACGTAGTAGAATTGATACAAACCCAGAACAATGCCAATAATAATTAGTTTCTTCCATGTGGCGAAAAATTGTGAAATCATCTCTGACTGTGCTGGAGTGAGCGAGGATGCAGGCAAATATGAAATTCCTGCAGATTTGCCAGAAAAATTAAGCACTCGACATATGCTGGATCTCTAATGCAGAACATGTAATATGAAAAACAAAGTTGGACTCTGCCCATGCGATCAAACCTGAACTACAAGCTGTCACCAACTCACACACTGAAACTCTCAACTTGAACACATCCTGGACAGCAAAGTACTGATCTTACGGTGCCAGGGAAAGCTGTTGGTCTGTTTGCCAAAGCGCACAACAATATAAAAAACCCAGGACTTTCACTACATCTGCTCGTCTGACATAGGATGTTCCAAGTTGGACAGAAAGAACCTTCCCAGACAATTGCCAAGTAGGTGGCAAATACTTTGAACTCACTTTATTAGAAACATTTGTAGCTATTTAGGGTGCACTAAATGATATTTGCACAGATCAGTTGATTTCTTCTCTGGGGATGGTCTAGATCACATCAACCCAGTTCAATTTCCACGTTTTTGAATGTGTAACAGATAGTCCAAGTTGCCAGAGACACAAGGAGACATCTATATAGTTCACTCTCCTTTTTGTGCTAGAAAAGATGTTAACCTTGTATACATTTTCCGGTTCCATCCACCGCTTCTGTGATTTGAATAGCTTGCAAAACATTGCCAACGCTACCTCAGATAATCTTAACAATTCTGTTGTCTGTCTGTAGGCACAATGTAGACTGGGATCGCTGGGTGACTGACCTCTAAGCATCGACCTTATCCGGAAACATGATGTCGAATAAATCTGAAAAAAAGGGTTCATTGTTACAAATATTGATCCACTTAAAAATCAACCATGAACTACTTTAGAAATGAGAGATAAAGGTCTTGCATTGGCATTCACAAACCTCAGACCTGCATAATGCTGAATATTCGTGATTATATCTCAAAGGTGTCGTGAGTAAAGATAATTTATGAATATTTTGGAACTAGAAATGTTCTCGTGGGAAATATGCAGAAAAACATAGAAACAGATGGATGGCTGTGAGACTGTTTTTTTACGTGGTGTTAGAAGTTCCCTGCAGAGGTTGAATTACCTTTTTTTGAACAATTGTCCAAGGAAACCAAACTATTTTCTGAGCTACGCAGTACCTGCATTCATAAAATGCCTGCATTCTCTGTGTGCCTTCCTTTCTCGCTGCTCCTGCTTATGTGCACTCATTGTACATCAGTGGATTTACTCCAAATAGCCCGGCCCCCCCCACCGCCAGTCATCCCCTCTATTTTCTGCACGTTACGTGAGTAGCATTGATGTAGCATCCCCAGACACTGCCCTGGGTTTCTTATTCAGGAGGTATAGGGCTTCTAAGTAGCCATCTATCAGAAAATCAGTGCCCCAAAACCAGTTCTAATTGTGCTCAGACTCTCTGGTGGCCACTGCCAATGCTGCATCAGATCAAGTGTGTATGACCAACCCATTAATTTCCAATCCATTGTTTCGTGAGTGCTGTAGCCTCAGCGAACGTGAGTGTTGTTTGTTTTCAGCCCCTCACCCGTACTCTGTTGTTTTCTCTGCTTAGCTTTCGCTCTAACTTTGTAAGTCTCCCCACTCTAACTTTTTCCTCATCCCTTTTTTGCCTCAGCTTTGAGCTTGGATACATGAAAGCAGGGCAGCAAGCCAGTGGCAGCCACGCTGCAGGACATGCCTGTTTGTCATGGATGCCTCTCAATGGGTGAAGAGACAGTGTTGCTCGGGGCAACACAGCCCTCCTTGGGTATGGTGACTTGAGTCACTGGGTACATCTGCCTGTATGTCCGCCACAAGTGCTTTCAAGTGGCATTGGAGATGTCCATGGCCTCCCTGGCATTAATCAGGTAAACCTCTTAAACTGCATATAATAACAAAATGCATACTAAGTGGCCAGTCTCTGTTCAGACCCATATTTTAAATACCAGTATAGTTCCTGATGTTTCAAAGTAATCATGGTTCTGCAAGAAATATAAGGAAAGTGTACATGTGATCTAAGATATTATCTACATTATTCAATAGTTTGTAAAGATGCTATTGACATTAATTAATATAGTAATAAACATCAACAAACAGTATTAGGTAATAAGCATTATGCAACTGTGTGTGCAACACGTGCATCATTAAGTTAACAGCTAAGCAATTCCATGAAGTCTATAAAAATTGGACGGATGCCCAAATGGTTACTCATAATTCATTAATGCCTATTCAGCTTCATTATGCATTTATGAAGTGTTACTTAAGGAATAGTATTTTGAAATGGCGGTCACAAAAAGCATTCATCAACTTTCACTCATGGGTAAGTGATGCTCACACAGTCTAACATGCACATTGATTTAGAGGTTGGGCTCTAAATTAAGGAACGTCTGCATCAATGTAATGAAATGGCAAACCTCTGCATGAAGACGATGTGTCCACTGAGCTCAAAATATCAAGTCCCAATATAGAGGATGGACAAGTAAGAGCATGATGTATACCCTCAAATTTATTTTTATAAATGATATCATAAAATTCCTTGAACGGAGTCCAGATGCAAAGCAAATTTTAATCACCTGAAACAAGGCCCACCTAAAAAAATCTATATCAGTTCAAGTGTATGTTGTATAGAGAAAATTCACACTGCTTTACATCGCCGCCAGACCGCCCTTTCTTTTGGCACTAGGAAGGGTTTATGCACGCAATTTTGTTTACTTTCGATAAAAACGCTTTAACCCTTTCGTTTTTATCGAAAGTAAACAGAGTTGCGTGCATAAACCTCTCGCCGCTCGCAGATCACCTGTTGTGCTAATGCATAGGGATACGGAGGTTCTACGGTTGAGAAAATGTAGTGCCAAAAGAAAGGTCGGTCTGACAGTGATGTAAAGCGGTGTGAATTTTCTCTATACAACGTACACTTGAACTGATATAGATTTTTTTAGGTGGGCCTTGTTTTAGGTGGTTAAAATTCGCTTTTCATCTGGGCTCCGTTCACTGCGGTACAAAGCTGAGCATCTGGGCTGGAGCAGCTCTCTGTTTCTCCAAACTGAGGCTGCGCTGATCAGCAATTACTGTAGGGAACAGACCGACTATAGATATGTACTTTATACTTTACATGAAATTATACACAAGGTTTTCATCTGATGGAACGGCAACGTCAAAGAAATCTCCCCTTTAAAAAGCCATTAAAATGTAATTCCTTCTCTCCATATGCTTTTGTGTCTTCAGCCGTCCACCCTGAAAAGTTTTTTTTCCTGTCTGATGTATTCACACAGATTCTTCACCTCCAGAGAGGATAAAGATGGCACCGGCAGAGTTGAGGCTCTTCAAGGTCACGCGGCTCATGATGGCAACCTTATTACACATTCAGCAGAAAAACAGCAACAAGGGCATCCCTGTGAAGTCTTGTTTTTTTCCAGCCAATACTCTCTCAACGTTAAGCTCTTGTATGGTCCGCCTACTCATGACAATGAGAAAATGTCCTGGTGTTTTGTCTTGTCATTTCACACTGGGCAGGTAGTGAAACTGGGCTTGTCCGAGCTTGTTTGCTGGAAATGGGGTGCCTACGTAGTGGGTCAATAAGAGCCAATGGGGATCGACCATACGTGGAGAAGCCAAACAAGTAGCTACACGCTGCCATCTGTGGAATTCTCTGTAGGCCCGGCAGTCACCTACAAGCAAACCCCTTTCCACATTATACAGACAGTTTAATTACGCAGACATTTATTTAATGTTAATATCGCTTAATGGAACTTTAATCACACCTCTCCTCCATCAGTCATTCTTAATGTGTTTGAGGTCTCAGCTACCTTCCTCCCCTTCTGTTCCTATAGCTTGATGTCTTTTTTTGCTTCTGTCACTGCCTCTATCCTGCTCCCCCTTCACTCCTTTACAGCCCACCTTCCACTACCTCTCTCTCTCTCTCCCGATCCCTCCAGCAATATCCCACGTCTTTGTAATTCTGACTTTGCATTTTTAGCTCTCCCCTTCCCCTCAGCTTTGCTACCCCTTCTCTTTTCTCTTTGAGGTGTGGCTGTCATGAGATGAAAAGCTACTTTTTTGAGTCTCCGTCTTTTCCTGTCACTCAGTACATCACTCAGTACATTGACTGCCTTTCTCCCTTTCTGCTCTCTCTGCCCCATCTCGCTTCCATCCTAAATTGAGGAGCGAGGCACAGCCAGGAACTGTTCAAACAAAATGCTAATGGTCCACTAATGGAACCCTGTTTTTCCATAGCTTCGCTCAGTAGCTGGCAAACTATAGAGTCTGCGCAAGAGTTTACACTGGGAAAAGAGACAAAAGGGGCCCAGCCTGAAGACATACGCCCGAATCCACCTTATAAGTCCCACCAGCTTTATTCAGAATGAACAGGTGCTGCTTAATCAAACATGAGATTACACAAGACATGTTGTAGTCCAAGCACTCTGAAAGAGGTTGCTGTTTTAGGGATTTTCACACTCTACTCTTTCCGCTGCTCTAAACAGATAGTGGCAAATTAAATGGTTTAACTTGGTTAAAAGCTGGCCATTTCGGCATCCACATTAACAGGCTAGCGCCGCCGCACCGCTGGCGTGGATCACGCTTCTCACGCATGACATGCAAGGCTGCAGCGGCGCTCCATCAGGAGATTCTCACCTATTTTTAGCACGACACATGCGTAGTTCTTGGCAGAAAGAAGACCTAAAACGACCTGTAGACAGTCATATCCACATCATACCAG
This sequence comes from Spondyliosoma cantharus, assembly GCA_900302685.1. NCBI lineage: Eukaryota > Metazoa > Chordata > Actinopteri > Spariformes > Sparidae > Spondyliosoma > Spondyliosoma cantharus. The sequence continues at coordinate 12,989 of OMLP01012716.1, forward strand.
CATTTCACTGCAGCTGTAAATGTCTGAGAAACATTTTTTTTCCTGTGCACTCTCTTTTTCTTCCTCTCCCTCCCTTTCCACTTTCACGATGTTTCACTCTTTCAACAGGGGGAAAGGAAAATCATGTCATCATATTTATTGGTAATCATCAATGGCAAACTCCATGCAAAAAGATAGCAGGATACCTGTGTGGAGACAAATACATGAGTGAGCCGCAGCAGCACAGCAACGGATCCTCCACGCACTACACAACCAACCAATGTGGACAAACAGCTTCAAGGCGTCCAAACCCTGAAGCGTGTCAGTCAACAACCCGGTTGTAAGAATAAAAATTGTACCACATTGCAAACCACAGTTATGTTCAACCATTTCTGCATGTTGCAATTTTATATTTCTTCAGGTTCAATTTTACATTTTTTTGTGCACTGGTTAGGTTAAGGAAAAGATCATGTTTTGGCTTGAAATACCTGTTTTGATCGCCACAAACATGGTGGGAGGGGTCCCAAGGTCTCTTTAAAGACACCTTCGACTTACTGTCAAAACTAACCAATTTTTCTTCATGCAAACATGGCTGAAAAATATCCTTAAAAATATAAATTCTATGTATATAGATGTTAAAATACTGTGGTCCCTCATAATTTGGTGGTTTAAAAACGTTCAAATTCCACCGTCATCCCCTCCACCTCTCATTATGAAAGTCAGGTCCTAAACATGTCATGTGAATGTGATATGACATGTAATTGTAGAAACGTCAATGTGGTAAGCATTCAATCACATACAGAAGTGTCACTGGTTTTGCAGGAGCGTTAACAGCCAGCAATTTTGTTCAGGCGACTGGGCTGCGGTCCAAAATCTCCCATTAGTGGTGTGTCTGTTTGTCTCCAGCCTGTGTTTCAACATGTGGAAGAAAACGACACAACAAGCACATTTTTACCTCTCATTAGTTCCTGTCTCCTCGACTCTGTCAGAAGTTTTTTTGAGTGCTAAATGAAGAGACAGCGCATTTGCATGAAATTACAGATAAACTTCCGCTTTATGGTGCTTTTGGTATTAACATCTCTACAGGTTTTTCTGATGGAAAACTCACCTCCAAACCCCCTTGGCACAGGAGGCATTTCTGATAAAGCCTTGGCTGCTCCTTGCATCCAGCTATCCATTTTTTAAGTCAGGCAGTGGACAGTACTTTGCACAGAGCAACCGCAGTAACTCCGACATCATTTTCCGTAGCTTCCTCTCCCAACTCCTGCAGCGGGGTCTCTAAGTGCTCTCATGTAGTCCATCCAGCAGGTGCTTTGGTGAGTTGTCCTTTCAATTGATCGTACTTGAAATTCTTGGAAGAAAAATGAGTCCACATCAGGTGCCCCCGAAACAATCTCTTCGGGCTCTTCTTGTTGCAGAGAAGCAAATCGATCAGCTCCAAAGTCCCTCCAGATCTCTGGCGTTCCTCACCCCGCGTGTGTGCAACTGCCTTTGGTTGCTGCAACATGGGTTATTAGCTTTTTGCCTAATAAATACAACATAATCACATTAAAAAAAATTAAAAATCCAAGTAGAATTAGAACTGTGTAATTATGTTTTAATTATGATAAGTAATATGGAAATTGAGTGCTACCCAGTCATTTGTCAGTATTCAATTGTGAAAAATAAGTGGAAATACAAAAAGGATGAGTTCATCCAGTCTGCATGTGCAATCATCTGTATGCAATGTGATGTCTAACTGTGTGTGTGTGTGTGTGTGTGTGTGTGTGTGTGTGTGTGTGTGTGTGTGTGTTAGACTGAGAGAAAGCGAGAGAAAATCAACTGCTTAAGTAAAGTTGCATTCTGAGTGCATTTGCTGGATACTGTACGAGGCATCTGTGTGTACAAGTACACAAGCATTGTATCTCGTAAGCAGCTTGATGGGCCTGAGCGTAAATGCAAACTATACCAATTTGTTTGCTCAGCTATATTCCATGAATACATTACACAGAGATGAGAATGCAAATCTGCAGTGAATGGGAAAACCATTCAAGCCGACCTATCACACTTGAGAATGCAAACAGGCGGGGACATTTTCTGAAGTGCTGCGTGGCGAACATCACAAGAAAGAGATGTCAGGAATGAAGCGCCGGGCACTGTGATTCTTGATTAACCTGTCGTAAAATACATAAGCAGGCAGGCCCGGGTCGCGCTGTAAACAGAAGGTGCCTCTTACACAAGGTGGGCACTCAGTCCTTTTCGAAAGCCATTTCTCAGCATTATCGATTCATTCCCTGCTTGGTGAACTGAATTACATTCGATCCAATTTAGTTTCCCACCTTTTCTCCTCTGCAGGACAGGAGACTCATTTGCATGGAGCTGCAATTGAAGTGTAGTGTGTAGAGAACAAGGGAGAGAGGAGGGCAGACAGGGCCAGAATCGTGGATATACCAACCTGCATCATCAGATAGGAGAAAATAATTTGCGCTTGTGCTGATCTACAAACTGTGAAGATGATGTAAATGATGAACGTCAATCAGCAGTATCAGGTGTAAAACGTTCCCAAAAGTAATTTGTGAGTTAAAGTAAAGATATTATGTCAGAAAATCTTACATTGATAAAAGTGAAAGTCACCCGTATATACTCAGTGTCAATAATTTTCTCACAAGAAATGATGATACTGAGTATCAAAAGTACGATACAAGTAAATCATACATTATACCTAGTGTATATTTTCATATATGCACAGGGTCGTCAGGTTAGGAGGTGCCACAGAGATAATATAGTATAATTTATTCTTTAAAATGGAAAGCTGTGGATGCAAGGACTGGCCCATAGAAAAATGCTTAGACAGTGACCGTGAGCTTCATACTATGATGCTCTACCTACCAATGTCTATCACCTATCTAGTGTCAGTTTTGGATGTGAATGGTTTGGAGATCAAGTTGGTAAATCTTTCAGACATATTATTATGACATATTATGACTTTTGGTCTGTTATTAACCAAAACTGCTCAGTTGGGTTTAGGAAAAGATCATACTTTGAGTTAAACTAACAAACGTTCAGTAGGTTTTGTAAGTTACGTAACAAAAGTGACTCTCTCACAAAGTCCATTTCTCACATAACACAAGAATGTTACTTATGTGTCATTTACGTACGGTAACTTACTTACAGTACGTAACAAAAGTTGAAAACTCCTGGCTCTTAAAAGCTCTTCACTCTTGGACACAAACGGTACACCGACTCCGATCTAGGAAGGGAAAAGCCATCTAACCATCCTGACCACCCCAGACCCTCGCTCTTTATACTACTGCTCTAGTGGGTCGCTTTTAGAAGTGACCTCAGACAGTTAACTACAGCGTCAAACTTAGAAGTGTTGGGCCACTGACCAGGCTGCTGTATGTGACGTGTCGGGAGTGAGAACGGGCGACACTGAAAGGTAAAATGGGGGGCTAGGAGTAACGTGGATAATCTTAGTTATTTCAGTCTTTGAAGCTGCCTGCCATAACTATTTGAACAGCAACAGAACTCTGTTCCAAACACGAACACTTGGCCCTGGCAGTCAGCTCCTGTATGGGAGAGGGTTGTCGTGGTAACCTTTAAATTAGGCACATTGCTGGATGGCAGAGAAGCTATGTGGCATCCATTTTTGTCAGTCACTCAGGTAACGAATACTACTAATACTACTAACAGTCAGGATGTGCCACTTTGCACACAGCTTCCTGTATCCTAAATCACACTTCAGCATGCCCCATGTCTGCTTCAGGCAGTCCAGCAGTATTATAATGATGCCACATTTCCCTCTTTTCAGTAGAACACATCTGGTAAAGCCAGGGGCTGCTGACAGGACAGCAGGCTTATTAATGATTACCTTCAGCAGGTGTCCCATCGTACTGTATCCTCTGACCTTTCCCTCAGAAGAAAAACAGTCGATGGACTGCAGCAGCGCCCAGTCAGATGTCCTTCCTCCTCCTCCTTATGCCCCACCAGACACGTTAGAAAAAGCCAAACAGGCTCAAGCAAGGAAGGAAGGAAATGCGCGTTGCGTTCGAGGCGCCTTTACTGTGGGTTGGAAAAGTTTGTCTATTTGATGCGCATCATTACTTTCTGAAAGAAGCGGGCTGCTAAGGATAAATTCTGAGTGTGAATTTGTTCTTTTGTTTCTTTCTAAATATTATTCACCTCATTCTCATTCATTTAATTTCCTTCTTCCACTCCTTCCCCCGCTGAGGTGCTGTGTCAGAAGACTTCTTTCTGTGCTTTATGCCACACAATTATGCACAAATGTGGGTCAACATGAGAACTCAGAATTGATTACATATCTTGACAAGCACTCCAGCTATGCCATTATCAGATATTGCCTAGAATCCCTAAGCAGCACTAAGGGGAGAATGAATAAATTCACCCTTCATTTATAAGACAGTTAAATGGGTTAGCTATCCCCTCGTCACCTTTATTTTATGCTGACAAAAACATATTAGTGACAGGACTTAACGATGCCTCATCTGTTTTGTACCTGTGTGAAAAGTGAGCCGTTTTCTAACACCCCAGCTCCCCGCCGAGGAGCAACGCAATACCCGACCAGTATCTTTTTTTTAATTTCTTGTGCTGTGTGTTCTGAAGAGATATCATGGGTGCCACAAGCCATACAGCTTCTGTCTTTGCTCCCGTTTGAAGCTCCTGACAGGCTATATAGCCCGAATCTCCCTTCGGGGGAAACCAGCAGGACATTCCTCAGATAGAGACCCTTTAAAGGGTTCCAGTGGTTCGGCCTGTGAGTGAGAGCAGGAGCCCCTATTAGTGTTACCGTTTCACTCAGTCTATCTGAGCTGACGGTAATTGAGAGGCTTTTACATTTCTGACTGAAAAGGGGAAGATTCTTGTCTTGCTAATTAGGTAAACATCTTCATTTGATTAGATTTCTGCATTGTCCAAATGTGCATATTGTGCACAATAATCACATCTCTAACTAGCTGAATGGTCAGCATTTTCACATGTCATGGCAGGAAAAGCACACAAGCGACCACACCGGAACATGAACAAATTTAGGCTGTCCAGTTTCAGCCCCCCTGCTGTTGGACGAGTTTGTTTACCAGCACATCTTACCCGTACACTTAAATGAAAGAATTATGTCCTTTTTCTACAATCCAATAGCCGGAATAAATGTTGCCAATGTGTGTTTCTGCAAGCCACAGATATGTTGAAGCTTTTAAATGTCTTTATGTTGCAACTTTACTTTTCTTTAGGACCAACAGCCAATGTCTTGGCTTACCTAGTACTGTTGCTATTAACATGGCTGGAAAATGTGCAGATGTACAGAAGTATAGAACTATGAAAAGTTGGCTGTTTCTCTGTTTGATGCGCATCATTACTTTCTGAAAGAAGCGGACTGCTACGGATAAATTCCGAGTGTGAATTTGTTCTTTTGTTTCTTTCTAAATATTATTCACCTCATTTTCTTCTTCCACTCATCCCATGCAGAGATGCTGTGTTTGAAAACTTCTTTCTGTGCTTTATGCCACACAATTATGCACAAATGTGGGTCAACATGGGAACTCGGAATTGATTACATATCTTGACAAGCACTCCAGCTGTGCTATTTTCAAATATTGCCTACAAAACCAAATAAGTGTAAATAAAAAAAAAAAAAAAAAAACACATTTCAGAGTTGACCAGCTTGCTTTACATAAACCTGGGAACATTTCAGTGTTTTGTAATAGCTTGTATTATGTAAACCTGAGCACATTTCAATTCACCCTTAAGTATGCATGCAGCTGATCAGCATGCTCAGAGGTGAGTGCACCTCTCTGAGCAGTGATTAGCACCGGCATGACTCTCGTGCACCCCCCTTGTTTGTAGCGCGTAGGAGTGCATTTCCCACTCGTTATCAATAAAATGGGCATCCATCAGACGTGAGCACAATTCTCTCTGCAGACTAGAGTGCATCCTCCACCTTTCCTCTCGTCTCATCATAAAGAGCTGGAATAGCTTTTTTTGTGAAATGTTTTCTGCCCTGTATTGTACATGTTGGTTCCAGTGGTTCTGTACGAGCTGAGGTCCTTGCAAATAAACCCAGCAATGGACTTTGTAATACTGGCAGCCAAGCTTTGCTTTAAACATTGCATTCACTGCTGCGCTAGCATTAGGCGTAGTCTCAACGGTGAGATGAGGGTGGTGGCCTTGCAAGTGACTCTGCATGTTCATGGTGTTGCCCGTGTACTTTACTTTTACCAGACAGTTCTTGCATATTGCATATTCTCTTTTTATTTTGATTTTTTTTGTCCTGTTAAACGTGGTTAGGCCGTCTCTCTTAACATAACTTTCTTCACATTGATGTCTGCCATTATCCCACAGTAGACTTCCTCTTCTCTGGCCAGTTAACTTCCGTGCGTCATTGCGAGGACCCCTGAAGGATCAACGCTGGGGAGTCAAATTGGCAGGGAGTGCATTATTTTTGTTATTAAAATATCAGGATTTGGCTCCACTGTATTGCACGAGGGTGGGGGGCGATATATCGCCGTATCGATTCTGGTGACAGGGATATTTTCTATTTCTCCAGAACATGAAGAGGATTTCTAGCATTCCTATTTGTAATGTTTTGGAAGTCACTCATCTGCAGTCTAGTCTTCCAGTTTTCTAAATTGTATTAGCCCAAATAAAATGCATGCCAATAAAACAAATATATCAGGTTCGATAGACAAACTAATTTGATGAAAGAGTCTGAAGACCATGACAAGTGACTAAAAGGCCATTTCTCATATGTTGGTGGATGATTTGTTGCAACGCCAAAATGTGTAATGTGTCAAGTGCACAGGAATATAGCGTTAGCAAAGATAAACAGTGCTGACAATTAGACCCACACCAACACTGATTGAAGGACACTTACTAGCGTCACCACCTCGTAATTTACCAGCACTGAATCGGCATCTCCCCGATGGAAGTACTTTTGTTGATACTTTGTTGAACGTAGCGTGGAAATGGTTGCATTTTGTTGTGTTATTGCATGTCATCACATTGTGCCGCAGCGTGTTCTTGTTATTTTATCTACCCCATGTACTGCATGTGCATCATTGTCCTGAGGGAGTCCACACCGAGCCTGTCATCCAATTAGGTCTAAATCTGATTTCACTAAAAGGCTCCATCATTTAGAAGGTCTTTTAGGGGAGCGGGCACTGAGATGCATCACAACTGGAGCGTTTGTTTGCGTTCATTTTCGCAGCAGTTAACACATTATGCTTCAGCTCTTAAGCAAATCTCTTCTTGCCCGATGTTTGAAGGGGGGCAGCTGGCAGATACAGACAGGCAGGTCTATTGTCAGAACATCATGTGAAAGCAGCTATAATAGATAAAGACACAGATAGCAACTGGCTGGTGAACATAATGACACGTTTAGCAGCTGTGGAGTCACATATTTCCCTCAGGGGTTGGCAGAGACCAACAACAAAACAAAGCAAGTGAATGTTGAGCTTACATTCATCACATGGGCCAGAAATATGACTCCAAATTGAAGATAGTATTTCTCCGTCACGTTGAATGTTAATCATATTTATCATATTATCACTTTACAATGTAATGATATGTCAATTTTGTATTTGCTCCTTGCCCCAAGCGGTCAATAAACATGTTATTGCAGGTTTAATTAGCCTTTTAAGTTGTGTCTCTCTCAGATTTTGAGACTAGGCAGTTCAAATATGATCCTTTTGTCTCAGATAATGCATAAAACATTCAACAGCTCTGCTAATATTTCTTATTAATGTTACCTTTACCAAATAAATTACCTCCGACTTTGAAAAAACATGAAGAATTCATCACAAATCAATTATAAAGCATAAGTCGTAGCTCAGCAGTGCTTTGATGCGTGCCATAAACCCTTTGAAAAGCTTATTCAACTGCCTTTCTGTGATGAGGTCATTGTGTCAGGGTAAAGGGTCATGGTAGTAGTTACTTAAGCAGCCAACACAAATGTTGGTCGGAGATGGATTTGAACTCGGGATCTTTGGGTGGGTTGGTCGTACAGTTCAATTTAACAAAGATTATGACATTAAATTCAGTGCCAAAAAAGGAGTAAAATACCATGATGGTCTGAAGAGAAACAGATGAGTCATCTGTTACAGTTAAATGGCAACAGATTTTAAATACTCTGCCATTAGAAATAAACACATTAACTGATCCCAAAGCTGTCAATACTGAGGCAAATCTGTGAACCCTATACATTGTTTGATATCGCATTCATACTTTCTTTAATTTTGTTCTTTTTCCTTTCCATTTTTCCATTTTTAATTATTATCGTCAGTCATTGCCCCTAACCTATGCTCTTACTTATTGTTGGTAGAGTCATTGTTTGTAGTGGCTACTTGTTTCTGTGTTTGTATCAGCACATCCTCATAGACCCAAAACAAGATGACTGTTGTAGCATACCAGCGACAGGCCAAATGGACCTTTGCTATACACTCGCTTTGTAGTTAGGTTTAGGTACGTAAACTACTTGGTGAAGTTTAGACACTTGAACTACTTGGTTAGGCTGACGAAAACATCATGATGTGGCTTAAAATAATTACATTTCTTATGTAACTTCAATACGATGGCCACTAGAGGTCATCATGTATCGTCTCTGTCAAATGAACCAATAAATAATTTTTTTTATAAAAAGAGACAATAGAGGAATTCATTTTATCTGCATTTACTTAGCAATTACATCACAGATGATTTGAATGTTTACAGATACATATTTCAACATTGTTGAAAACATTATGCTCCGGCCAAAATGTTGCCTAGAAAGTTTACTATGCTCATTGTTGGGGAAGCTACAGGAAAAGGAAGTATGTGGAGGCTCATAGTGGCTCATGTTCCTACACCTGTAAGACATGTAATGTACAATTGTATGTCTTATAAGCAGATGAGTCAGAGGACAGCACCAGTAAAGCAGCTTTTACTCAGCTTCTACTCATCCAGGCTCAGAAAACACGTTTTCTTCCTTTTCCGATGCCAGGGATCGTCATGTGAGTCAGATATATGGTTTAAATTGATTTCAATTGAATTGACTATACAGAATATGTCGGGAAACTGCTTTTTACAAGCGGTGTTCTGAGGATAGGTTGTAGAACCCAGGCACCTGTATGAGCTGGTGAGAGCAGCACAGCTCTTCAACTTTTTTAATAACAGGAAGCTGTCCAAACTTAAGGACCAACTAGGGACCTTTTTATAGTGAGGCATCAGTGAACTGGCCAGTGCACTTTTCTGAGAAGGCTAATTAGCCAAATGCCATATACCTGTGTGGGATAGATGATGTTTTCAGGAGGAAAACGAAAGCACTCAATAAAGACATGTCCCCAGAAATACATATAACTTGTAGATTTTTTACTGCGAGTTGCAATTATATACTGTGTACTGTATAGCTTTCATTTAAGTGAGACCCTTTACGTAAGAAAAAGGTGGTGGTGGTGGTGGGGGGGGGGGGGAAG
>OMLP01012716.1:22652-59576 GCA_900302685.1 Spondyliosoma cantharus
GTCTTAAGTACCATAGCTTCTGACTATGATGAGCTTACATCTTAGCTTAACAGACTTTAATTGGTGCAAAAGAAGAGAGGAAAAACCTCAACAATCATGAAAACAATTGCATAGGAGCATACGATACGTCCTCCAGAAGCAGAACACTTCAAAGTTTCGAAGGGAAAATATTTGAGATTGGCTAGGTGGAAAAAATATTTTTAAAAGAACACTAATTATCGCTTCCACGGTGAACAATCTGACAAATTTTGGGGGGTCGGGAGTGTATGAGTAATTGTACCTCAACACCTAACAAGCTGAAAAAATAGTTCTATTTCATGTAACCCTTCCTAATGGCTTGTACTTGCCAAAGCAATGGTCTTATTTTATCCCAAAAGCATCAGATTTTTACTGAGCTGAACCCCGGATTGACAGCTTGACGTGAAGTCGCTCTGACAGCACGCCATTAAAGCCTATCGGATGAAAGCGAGCATATCAATCTCCCACTGTGATTTTATATGGTAGTGACCTTTGAATGCGTTGCATGCTGTCTTCATCTTTGTCTTTTGACCAGCAATGTCTAGATTGTAAACTGGATGAAATTCTACTTTCTTCTGCTTCTCCTACCTCTATTCTACTTTAAGCCCCCATTCATTTTAGGTTATTTAGTGATCACATGTACATTGTGTGTGCCGTTATCTGAAAACATTTAAAATAGAGTAAAACTAATGAAAAATCTTCACTACAGCCTCAGACTATTGACCATGTTCACACTCAGGACGGGAAGCTCAACTGAGATCTATTTCCTAGCTAATGTGATTAGTGTTACGCCATAGGAAAGGAAATGCATAAATTAGTTCTAAAGTATAAACCCATATCTTGGACATATTTCTTAAAGCCTTGTGTTAGCCTAATGTTAGCTAGGACGTGGTTGAATGCTTACGTTAGCTAATGGTATCATTAAATCTGTACCTCAAAATATGGCCCAATTTCCCTCCAGATTTTCATTGTCCCATAACTCTTTAGTTGCTACTTAACCTGTAATTGATAAAACGATAAAAAATCATCAGATTTTCTACGTTATACGACCTGCAACCTGCAACACAGCAGCACAACATTATCCTAACATTTAAGCGCCCCATCCTGACCATGATATCAGAGGACAGTGGCATGTGAGTACAGTCAGATGTCTCTTGACTTTTGAACTGTATTTAATTTGAGTTTCAGTAAATTGTTATCAGTTCTTTTTTTCCCATATTTTCATCTAGTTGATTTTGACATATTCAGGCCTGAGAATGTTGTTTCCAGGTCTTTACATTCTGGTGTACGTACAGCACCATTGACTTTGACCTTCCGGAACATGACTAACACTGATATGTGCTACAAACGGTTAATCAGATTGACTTAAAGTAGCAAAAAAAAGTCAAAAATGTCAATATGTATCCACTATATTGAGAGGAGCAAACATACACAAACATGTTTAGGGCCACGATTGCAAAAAAAAAACCAACTTCAGTGTGTTTTTTTTTTTTTTTTTATGATGAAACATGATAAGATATCGTCTTGCATCAGGAGGTGGGAGCCCAGGTAAAGAAATGTCTGGCAAAGGAGTCAATTTCACCAGTATCTTACAGGAGGATCTCAGGGGCACGGTATCAAGTATTACTATCGCGAGCCCTCTGTGAACAGGAAATTTAAGACATGACTCATGGTAGGTATTTCCAGTAATGTTACAAATCTGCATTTGTTCTGCAAGTCATGCAGGGCCTAAATAGAAACATAAAAAGTTGTACTATTATATATAAACCTGACATATCTATACCAAGATACTGATAATTGCACTGTGTTAAGAACCTACAACCACGGCCCGTAATAGAAAACACAAACTCAATACCAATTGAGTTGTAGGGAGAGAATTGTTGCAGCGTTGACTGTTTCGGGCTTTGAGAAGAGAAAAATAGGCTTGAGCAAAGTGAAGTGTGCAAAACGTCCTTTTGCCAACCGAGTACCTCCCTCACAGATTGTTTTGCCGTGCTATTCTCTTGGATTTAGTTACACTTGTAGCGTCTGATGGTCACATCAATATTTCACGCTTCCATCACGGAACAAAAATTAGTATTGACAGGGGGCGCATCAATATGCCTCGCAGAATCTACTCTGTCTTGAGATTCATTAGGAGCAGAAGACAAACACATTTGTACGGCAAACACCCCCCAACGAACTATCATTGTTAAGCAAAAAAGGTGTTTCTGTATATTATTCAGCTACTGTCTCATTAGCCATTAGCGTTGTCTCCACTTGCTCCTCCTTTGTGTTTGACAGTATTGAATGTTTGTGTACCGATCGTTCCCAGTGCAAGCATTGAATTTACATACTTGCTGGGAACCGCTTGCACCCAAGACGACTTACATAGACAGCAGAGGAGGCACTTACAGAATGCAAATACTGATTAAGGGCCAACCTTCATTGTAAGACTCATTATAGCGCTGAAATATAGACAATATTCAACAGAAGAAATGAAAAACAAAGCAAAGACAAACAGGGATTCAGCTGTTTGTGGATTTCCAAAGCTTTTAGACGAATACTGGCTCTGTTGACTGGCAAATTTCATTCTATTTCTCAATCACATATACTCCACTATCAAGTTCTTGGAGGCAGCTGCTTTTGGGGCCACAGAGAGATTTCCTCTGACTGGATTTTTTTAAGACTTGTCTTTATGGATTTGCCACTCTCCAACATGAAGTTCTGTGACACCATATTTCTCGGCCAGTCCGTTTCTGTGGAGGAGTCAGGAGACACTTTCGAATACTTGGGAGCTCTAGACAAACCATTGAGTTTTCTTATTTCTTATGAAAACGGGCTGTTCACTTAAGAGCAGAGATATTACTAAAAACAATTTTGCTATACCTATTGTTTCAGGCAGGAAGGAGGGCAGAGATAGACCTATTGGTATGGGCTACTTTGGAAAAGGCTTGTGCTGAGAGACCTGAACACCAGCCAGAACCCTAGGATGAGAACTGACTTATGCCCTCATATTTTATTACCTCTTGATGAGCAGGCCTGTGGTGCCATTAATCAAACGCGACATGGCAGACACATCCTCTTAAGCCTGGTTCAGGCTCAGCTCCATCTTCCATCCCTCAGAGGCACCAACCTCCACTCTGCATTTCTACCTTTGAAATTACTCTGCAGAAAATGCAAAGTTATTTCTGCATTAAATTACTTCACAAGTTAGTCCATTAATATGACAGCTACTGAGGCCAAGCATGGTAATCAATGCCTTGGCACATCAACAAGCAATAATTCTCGCTTCTGTCGAAAGCTACTCAAAGGCTGAATTTAAATTCACACAATTCAATTCCGTGTAACAGAATGAACTATTCATTCAAAAACAGCCTTCTGCAGGAATACGTCTGTGCAGCTGTAGAGCTACAGGAGAGAAAATGCATTTTTGAAGGGTGGAAAAAAGTACTATGTGTTTTCATATCCTCACCTGAACCCAACGAGAAAGGTCAACCTGTCCAAGATGCATGGCCACCTTACACCTTTTTATATAACACTCATCTTAATTGATCTAAAAATTGGCACTCATGTCCAAAAACTCCAGTGCTCTAATGCAAAATGTCCTTTCCGCTGTGAGTTTCTCTCCGCCGTCTCAGCTCTTGTCAATACATCTTGCTGACCTCCATACGAGTGGCATCTCATCCGCATCTCATTAAAGACCCCCATTCTTCTCTTACACAAGCCCGCAATGGTGAGCGTATTGAAATGTCCTTATTGAGAGATTATTTTTTTTGTAGCTCAGAACTGGTAAACCACTCTGGGCATGTCAAAACGTAAAAAAGGCATTTGTTATCTGTTTTGCATGTGAAATATTGTATCCTTTTTAAGACATCCACAGTACCCTAATTTAAAATGCAATACCCAAGCCGCCAGCTCTGGAAAAAAAAAGTAACTGACAAAGGAGATAACGGAAAAGACTTGATGAGAGGAGCTGGCGACAGGGAAGCTGTCGCAACAGGTGCTGCCTGTCCGGATGATTTCATAAAACCAGTGCTGTTGTGGAAAACCAAGAGGGATATGTAACACTCTTGTTGAGTTGCCAGGATCGTATCCCTTTTTTTTTTTTTTTTCCCATGGTTGCTTTTTTTTAATTTTTTTATTTCTCTCGCCTCAACAGGCTTTGTTTGACTAATGTTCTACAAAGGCAATCTAGCAAGCTGACTAGTGCTGACAGCAGTCCATGAGGGGGAAGAGTACGTTGTCAGGATGAATAGTCATGGAACAGTAAGTGAGACATCGACTAGTCCTGACCTTCGTGTCATCCCTGACTTCTCTCATTTAGTGCAACTCAGGAGGATGCTAAGCTGTTTCAATCCTGTGCTGTAGTTGTACATGACGTAGATTAATACATCCCACAAGCCCATTCAAAACTCATTGACTTTTCCGCAGTCTGCATGATGAGAAAACACCTGACACTGCCGGGAAATAATAACGATAATAGCTGGAACAACTGATGGCTGGTATTGATAGCAAATTCAAAATGGTCATAGCTGAAAAAAGTTGAACTTTTATAACCTGGATTCTGAACATATAACTGAAAGATATCTGCATTAAGTGTATCCACTTATGGAAGTCAAGGTGTCTGTTGCCAGTTAAGGGTACAGCAGCTAAGTATTCCTCTGTCAGAAGGAATAGGCTGACAAGATTTAGTTCAGTCTCTTTTAATTACCACCATGGAAGGTCAAGGTCAAGAACACTCTAATGGCTCAGTATATATGATGCTATAAGGGTGTGAATAAGTGTATGGTTATCTGAAATCAGGGGAAAAAAACTAAGTCAAGTAAATGCAGAGGCCTATACCATTGGAAATGTAATCAAATAAACAGATTTTAGTTAAAAAAGAGTTGAGTACTTACATTATCCCACAAGTTTCTTCCAAGATTACTTCCAGGTTAGGAACATTGGTGAATGAGACTAAACTTGGCACGAATAACCCTTTAAAAAATAACCTAGCCCGTTAACATTTGTGCTTGAGTCATGTCAGATTGATTTTCCTCGGCAGTGGTGGTGGCTCAGTGGTGTTTTCACCACATGTGAGGTGATCGTTTGTGTTTTTTCGGGTTACTTGCGCAGTGTTGATCCACCCCAAAGCAGCCAGATTACTTTACTGTCATCTTATGTTTAGCGAGCCCCAGCACACATCAAGTCAGCATTCACCAGAGACTCCTGTTCACTCTCATCTGTCCCCCTCTCCTCTCTGTAATGTTACAGGTGTTATGAGGTAAAGTATGTTTCCCCTCCAGCTCCACTCGGCAGTCAACATTAACACCGAGAATGGAGGCCACTCCTGCGTATCGCGCTGCAGTCAGGTTTATTAACAGGAGCGAAGATAAATCCACTAGCACCAGTGTTAGCATCCTGCTGCTCAACAATATGAAAATGGGTGCACACAGGAATTTATAAATTAGCAGTACTACATTGTAGACCTTTAGTACGACTAGCATACTGATCTTGCGAACACTCTACTGACTGCAACTGCATGAACGGCTTTGCCCCACTTCTAGCGTGGCCCACAGACTTTACAATGTGATGATGGCACCGATTTTAAAATCACTTTTCTCGGCTCGGTTTCGCAGAATTCTCTATTATAATGCAATATACGTGGCAAATGCCTTTTTTGGGCAGAGGGGGAATTTTTAGCCGCCATACCGTGAGCGGTCACTGGATAAAGCTGGAAGCAAGGCAGGTCTTCAAAGGAGATTCATGATGTCAATAACTAAAGATAAAACAAAAGTGCATTATGGGAATTTTAGTTTTTATATCACACGTCAACTACACATTGCACATACACACAAATCCTTTCAGGCGTCAGTAAAACTGCAAGAAGAGTTAATTAATAACAGCTCAGTGCCTCCTCTGTCTACTCTTCAATGTTCCTGCAATGGGGGAGACTGACTAACTCATTCTGACCTAAGAAAACCATCCAACACTGTCTCCAGCCTGCCAAAGCAATCCGCAGGTTTTACTGTGACCACTGTGTTCTAAGTAACCAAATGCACCATAAAATCCCTGACAGGCTGCAGCGGTACATCTGCTGATATGTGTGGTTCGGTGGGTGGTGGCCAATTAAACAACCCTGACAAATTTGTGCATCTGAACAGGCGAACAGAACATGGACTATGCTAATGCACAACATAATTGAGTAGTCCTATTTTTATTTCCCAGCTCTGGTGTCCTACAGAAGCTGAAATGCAGTTATATGGATGGAGCAGACAGGTTTTGTTGCAGCAAACCTTCTCCTGTTCAGTAAGGGTTTCTCAAGTTTCACATACATATACTCTTTGTCTCGACTTTGCACATCTTGTCCTCAGAATCGTGTCCCTGTTGCCCTTGACCTGAGTTCTCATCTGACATGTTTGTTCTTCTGTGGCTGGCAGTCAGTTTTAAAGTGATTGCTTTTTGTGCTTCGGTTCTTGGTCGGTCTAAACCTTTGTTTATGTTTGGATCACTGAGTGCGAGTTTAAAAGCAGTCAGAGAGCACTATGGTAGAGTTGAATAGTTGTGAATGTGTGACATGATGGATGCTCAGGGCCAGTGTTGTGGAAAACGTGATTCCACTTCACACCTAATGGACTGGCAAGCCATCCCCTAGACTGCTAGAGTTCCTAAATAAAGGCTCAGACATTTTGCCAAGCTGACAACACTGCTGACATCGAATTTAAGCTTTACTATCTATCTTGACTGTCATGGTCAGACAAGCACTCGTAACATGTTGTATAACAAAAGTGCAGCCTTCATATGTGAATATCTGCATCCCTTTCAGCATCATCAACCTTACCACCTTTTGAAATGGCTTATTTTGTTCACATAAGAGCAAAAAAAATGAAATATAGCTGGCACCAAGAAATATTAACTAATCAATGAGAATGCTTTGCGCTCCATCAGTACAGTTGAAACTGTATGCTTCTGATCTGAATTTTTTAACACAGTATTTGAAATATACGTTACTCGCACAAGCATCAATACATGGTAACCAGCATGGACGTAGGCTGAATTAATCTTGCTTACCACATCGGTAAGAACCCAAAACAAAGTGATTTTGCTGTGATCTGACTGCATTAAATGTATAAAAAGATGGCGGAAATAACAGCATCATAATGCCGCTGTGTAAAAAGCCTGAATTCATACTTCCAAGCGTTTAAAAATGCTTGTTTCCTGAATGGAGTTCGGATCGATCAGGGCTATGCCGTGCTGAAACATATTGCCAAAACTTACCAAGTAGTCCAACTTCCTCACTCACTCATGACGTCAGCATGAATTTCATCGTCAGTAGGCTTTCATGACACAGCGTCATACAAATATCAAATATTTTTGTTTTGGATTTTGGATTATGGCACAAAATAACTGCTGTCTCTGGCATAACAGATTTTTTCTATTCAAAATGCTTTCAATGGTTTCTCTCCCTTCTTATAATGTCTCGGGTTTAACTTAACATCTGAAGGTAAGGTTGATTTAATAATCAAGGTAACGGTATTAGCGTTCATCCTTGTTTCTTTTCGCGTCATATTTAGTGCATGAATATTGGATATTGTTATCGTTTTTGTTTTTTTTTATCCCCGCCATAATTTTGTTGAAGACCATAAAAAAGGCTTTTCATCTGAGCTCTCATGTCCCCACCGATGTTTGATACAAAGTGACGCCCTTGAAATCAAGAACATATTCCAGATGATGTACCAGCCCTGCATAGATTTTGTAATGCATTTAAGTCTGAATCAGGGCTGGAGACAGAATCTCGCTCAATGGTTCCAAACAAAATGACGTTGAGCACAGTATCTGGTCTCCCCTCTGTTTGAGGATGGTAACATCATGAAGCCCTGAGCCTCGGAGCCACACTTGATATATTATCTCTATGCAGTCGGCCTCACACAAGAACACATGGACAAAAACCGACACAGGCAGAAAGACAGTGAGAAATCTTCCTGTTTCTAACCTTTTCTTAAAGCTCTCCAAATGGCTATTTAGGCATCACAAACATAGCAGAGAAGAGTGGGCAAACAGGGAGGCTGCCCCGGTCTGACCTCACAAGGAATGGGATGACTTTGATATTCCCTGGGCACACGACACAAGGTACTCAGATTAAAAGCCTTTTATTCCCCATGACCTTTCCCTCCCCGTCTTTCCTGGGAGAAATCTTCCCTCCTTTCGACTGCCATCTCAGTGACAGGCTATCCCCACCAAAACAAAAGGCCAAGTGGTGGGGTGACACAAATTCAATACGGGTGACTTGTTCGCGTTTGAACACATTACACAGTAACCTCTGTGTTATTGTTGTTTATATACCACCGAACATATTGAGGAGAAAATGCAACCTCAGGTGAGACGTGTTGATTAATCACCATTGTTCCAATGCGGGATGCATTTCTAACTAAATGTAGATTAACTTTATTCAGTAATGTCAGCCGTTTGTGTGCATTTGTTTTGTTTTTTTATCTGAGCTTTCAAACTTTAACTTAACATTTTCAGTCTTTAGCTGATTCGTTTCGTTTGAATCATTTACATTAAACAATAGGTACTCTATCATCTAGTGTTCCAAGGTTGACAAGACCCAGTGTGACACATTCCTGATTGAGTTCCAGTCTCCATCTTTGTCCCAAACACTGGCCATTATCACCATCTCTATGTGGACACGACCTATCGCCCTCAATATGTCATGTCTGTGGGCGAACACGAAACCGATGCTTTCCTTAATCTTATATTTGGCTTGCTTTATGGTGCGACTACAGCGCCCATGAGGTTTTGACAGCCCACCAATGTCAAAGGTTTTAGCTATTGACCACTGGACGAGAAAATATAACAAAGATATAACAGAAAAACTGCCGCAGTTTTTCAGCGTGATTGATTAAAACCAAACTCAAATAAATTGATCTGTAAAGAGGTAAGCGAGGGCGCTGGTTGACCTGTGGCACTGTATTTGGTCACAATTTGTACCTGTACTTGAAATCCAACTGGAGTTAAATTGCTTTTCTTTGGCTGCTGCACCAAATTGGTTCTGTAAATCACTTGTCCTGTTTTTCAGAAAAACAAAAGGAAGAAATTCATATTTTATATATTTTTTTTTGTTTCATGTTGGCACCCCCCTAGTCTCCATAAAGGAGACCCATTCTGATTTTTCATTTTTTTCATTTTTATTCAGTGTTTTATAGGTTCTTGTGCATGTGAAAAATCTGTAACAACAGAAGCTTCTATCTCCCACAGATAGCACTACTCCTGAGACTGTGGATGATGCCAGGATTTGTTAGTCCAATGGTCAATAGTTAAACCTTTGACATTGGCATGCTTTCAAAACCTCATTGAAGCTCTCGTTGCACCATAAAGCAGCCAAATTTAACATAGTCAGTAGTCCCACCTTTTAATTCTGTGACTTTGTGACATCACGCCACATCACCACGTCACACATTTGCATAATTTATGCCCTGGCATGTAAGAATTGATGTAGCACTGTTGTTCTGTTGTCATAAGCCATGCTGGGTCAGTTGTGTTTGAGCTGACCAATCAGGGCAGACTGGGGGCTCAAACAGGGCATTACAGGCAGAGCGGGAATACAGAGCTACAGGACTGGCCAGTGTAAGAAGACAGATGTGTTTTTTGTAGCATTAAATGTAAACACATTCTATGGGTAACCCAAAATAAAATCACAAACCTGAAAATAAGCATAATATGTCTCCTTTATAATATACAGCTGTGTGATAAAAACACACAAGGAACTATTAACCATTTAGAGGCAAACTCATTTACTAGCATAGAGGGCAGCCTATATAGCACTGCATGACATTTTCTTCACTGGAAGGGTACCGTAGAGGGTACTTTGTTATGTTTTCTTGCACATTGGGCCACCATAGAGGGCCCTTTATCATGCTTTATCTGCCATAGGGGCATTCAAAATGATGCTCTTGCTGGGTTTTCATTGAACAGGAAGGCGCTGGGGCAGGGAGGGGTAGTCGCAGCCTGACAACACAAGAGTAACAGACTTTGAACAACAGCAACAAGCACGTTAGCCCGCCCACACACGTCCAACACACATCGTGACCAGCAATTCAGCTCGGCAGACGTGCAACAACATAAACACTCACCGGGGAGAAAGTGTAGCGTTAACTTCGATTTGCAGGCGAGATAGCTAATTAGCCGCTCAGCTTCAGCATATTAAGCAGCGTGTACACTTACCTGAAAATGTCACTTTGGTCTGGTTAGATGGTGTTGTGTTTTTTTTTTTTTTTGCTCTTCAATACCACTGACAACACGCTGAAGCACTAATTTGTTTACTTTGTTTCTCGTCCTCTTAGGTGTACAGTAACACCTGCACTCTGGCAGCTTGTTAGCCGCTGTCAATCAATCACAGACACAGATTATTTTTTGCACCAACAGAAATCCTGGGGTGTTTAATAGTTTAAAGGAGAGATGATAAATGGAGAGACCCAGGTAGACATATTCTTCTAATCATGTTTGGTCACACTGCTGCAAATGACGGTAATGTTTTGACAGCCCCCCCCCCCCTTTCTTATAAAAGTTACTGAAGTCAAATATACTTAAGACGACAACAACTCTGCCCTTAGAGGTCCGGAACAAAACATAAAAAAGAACACTTGCATTATTTATGAATAAATCCCATGAAGTTGGCTTGCACTTGTGCCGATGACATCTTACTGTACGCTCACTCCTCCACCTTTGACCCGTTCTCAGAACACAACCATAAATATAACGGCAAACGCATTCAAACGCATACTGAGTGAAGCAGCAGCGCAACTAAAACCCCACTCAGGAATACAGTGTAGATGTACAGAAAATAGAGGTTTTATGATGAAGTCACGCTAGGACAAAGTCCCCTCGTCAATGCTAATGCAAGATTGATTGAAAGTGTTGCCTGTAATAGGTCATTTTCATTTTGTAATTTAATCATTTCTCTGGTTTGAAAATTATTATTATGACCATCAGTCCGTTCCCTTTTGCTGTTATGTTTAACATATACGGTAAAGTGCCTCAGGACGAATATATTAGCCTGCAAAAATAAATCGCAAATGCACAACCGCAAACACACATAGAGCCATCATATCACTCTCTCTCTCACACACACACATGCGCACTTCCCCTCTCTTTGGTCTGGAGATAAAACATGGAATACAATCATAATAATTTGATTTTCGCACATTAACATGTATGTTGTTCCCCTAAATTCATTACGGCCACGCTTTTGGCGGAAGGCTTTGTTTGTCATTGTCCAATTGGTCCATGCCACCCGCTAGTAACTTTATCTCTCAGTCCAGCTTTCCATCCACCACCGCCAATTCCTCTCTCCCTCCACCCACAAAAAACTGCCCTCTTTGCACAAGGCCCCCTCATTCATTCTAATTAAGCCAACTGAAACTAAATAGCAGAAGCTTTGTTTACAAGGGGCTCGCTGTGCTCAGCAGTCTGCGCACGGAGGCACTCGTCTTTACAGCCAGTCAGGGGTTTATCTAGAGCTACACTTACTGCTTACACTAATTTATATTTTTGTTTTCCTTTCTACTTATTTCCATATCTGCCACCGTGGGGCTTGGTTGCCTTCACAGAGGGAAATTTATCAATCACATTAAAACTATAACTAACCTGGACTGTTCCGGCACACATTCAGTGGATGGTGATGCAGTGACGTCATCACAGAGGCAAGGAAAACGGTGACGCCAGGCGAAGGCATTAACGGTGCCGGTCTGAACGAGAATGAGCTAAATAACATTGCTATGAAAAACAGATTTTAATTAAAGACTGCCACTCAGGTTCAAAGAAAACATCAAATCCTGAAAATCTCCCTGACGACTTCACACGGCTGATAAAAGATCAAACACCAAAGAGTTTGGCGCAATCCGTTCCGTGCCACCCCTTTGGTATTGAGATGAGTAAGAAGACAATATCATCATATTTCATCGTTTCAGTTGACAAACAAGACACAAGAAGGTTTGTCAGAAACAAAAATTATGCCAAGGCTCAGTTGCCTGGCTGCTAAATATAGTTATGCACTGTTAGACCTTAAAATAGTACACATTTATATTTTCTATATTTTGTAGGAATACAATCCAACACTACAAAATCACAAAGTATCTTGCCTATTATTATGTGTGGAATCAGCAGGTCATTTCTATGGAGAGTCTAAGTTTCAGACCCTTCGTTTCCTGCTAAATCACCACAGAACCCCCAAGACGTTCTGAGCTTTATCAATACTGAACTCTGAGATAGCGATAACAATGTTTAGCTTTTCTGGCTAGTGCTAACTAACTAGTAATCAACAGGTTGTTGAAGGGCTCTGTCAGCATCGTGAAGAATAGTGTGGCTACACCAATTCTGATTCTGGTATAACAGGAGACATCATGAATACGTCTTGAGACATCTTACGCCGATGATACTCACACTTGTAAAAGTACATTCGTTCTGCCAGATACTCATTTCAGCTGAGTCCTTGCTTCACCAGCTTGTGACATGTTGAAATGCTTTTATTAATGCTACTGCCATTATTGTTACAAGTGGATATAAATTGTATAGAGAAAAATACATTACCTAATTGGTCATATAATATAAAAATGGTGCAATTGTCATAGCTACCCATTGTGTTCAATCAACTTGTTGATCTTGTATAATGTGCCATGTCTGAGTGAGTGAGCTGTATGGCCGTCCATTATATTAGGTTCAATTTTTTTCATGCTGTGTTTGATGTAATTTTAAGAGATGTGCTTGAGGGCGCTGACTCCAAACTTACCCTCCACCACGCAGCCAAAACACTGCAGAGTGAACTGGCCAAACGTTAGTTACATCAAGTTTCATCAGGTTTGAGTTATGACATAAAGAAGCGATTAAGTCTGGTTCTGGCTCAGTCCATTTTCAGTGAAAGCAATAAACAAATAAAGTGCTCTGAGAGACCAGCATTAGCAGTTAAGAGAGAGCTTGGTGGACAAAGATGAGAAAACTATAATCTGTTGTGGCAGCATGCAGAGATACAACCCAGAAGAAAAAACAAAACCCGATACCTGTAAAGCATTTAGCGTTTGGCCAATTACACGAGAAGCTCAAGAATAAAATGTCCAGTACCCTCCGTCTTAATCCAACAGTCGCTTTTTAAAGCAGAAACATTACTCTTGTAGTATACTGAAAACAAAATGGGGTGGTTTGGGTTTGTGGATCAGCAGTGCAACGCAAAAATGACGAATTGCCCACATAAAATCTGAATACGAAGCAACACAAAGTAGGGTTGATAAGTGGTGACACTTCCTACAAGTAGCAAATGTAAAAGGAACAGGTTACAGTAAGTGTTTCTGAAAGTAACCACAGATTAGGTGATTAGTTGTCATTGAATAGGAATAAATGCTACCTTCAGGTCCACCTTTGGAGGAAATTATCTTAAAGCTGCTACGTGAATAAAAGACAGAGCCATTTCCTATACCGCTCCTCAGTCAAGACACTTATTGGGGAAGCTTTTGCTCTGTCACATTCAGATCTGTGTCACAGCCTACCTTTATGGTTGTGAGAAAACGCTCTGTTTTCAGGCACCACTTTGGGGTAGCTTATTTGAAAGATTGACTTCAAACATTCAGTTGGAGCGCCCCTGACAACCTGGCAATTTAAGATGAGGAGACGAGGAAGGATATGTGGAGGTGAAACCGCTCCCGAAGTGGGACCTGCTGTCCTTTCCCATCCCGTTGAGTCTGTTCGTGGTGGGGTTCTCCATGGGTGGCAGTCTTTGGAGGTGTTCTCTGCACAAGTAAGGAGACCATGGGGAAGTCTGGGGAAATGCTGCGTTGTTTACTTCTCTCAGCTGGTGTTGGAACATTGAAGGATCCCCAGTTGGGTGAACGGATGGATTGACGTGTGTGCAGGAAATATGGTACAGAAGTGATTTATCACAGTGATAAAGGCATTTATGAAATGCAAAAAAAAATGTTTTTCATGATTTAGGTAAGTAGTTATACCTTTCAGAAAATGCACCCATAAAAATATAAAAACTGACTGGGTTATGAGGTGGAAGTATATTTTCCAAAATGTCAAAAATGCATGGGCCTGCCTGGTTTACATCCAAATACCCCTCTAGCACCTTGTTAATTTTAATGCAAGTGAAGCTAGCACTAAATCACAAAAAGGAAACAGGCAAGAAAACCATATATTTTCTCCACCTGTAATTGTGGTCCAAGTTTAATTTTGTGAATACTGAACATTTGCCAACTTCTTCCTTTGCATATGAATTTGCATTTGTTAATGGTGTGATTTTTAAGAGGAGGCCAGAATATATATCCACTCACTGCTGCTCACTATGAACTGGCTACTGTTCATTGCAGGGAGAGGGGAGAACACAGCTGGACACCAGACAGGGACGGAACACAGCCTAAAACATCGACTGAGGCCTTTTTGAGCACTGGGGATAAAGTATGGAGGCGATTTACAGCGGCGTGACTATGAGACCTGTGATTAGACAAGTGTGTCCATGATGAGTTCACATGGCAGTTAAGCTTTTCTTAGTTCAGTAAAAGAGATCTATGGTTTGATTATTCTTTTAATTTAATTTTTTTTTTTACATTTTTACTTATTAGACTTAGTAGCGAACTCAACACTTTTACATCTACCAGCTGAAAACTACTCGGACTACTGCATTTGGCTGTACAGGACTGGAGGGGCTAGCCTTTAAGCATGCTAACTTCAGTAGATATCTCTTCAACACATTACACTATAGATTTTACAAGTTGATTTCCTTTTTAAAATGGCCAGTAAACTGCTTACATCAGAATTACCAAGTTGACCAAGTTGTATGGGCTACAACATTTTAACAACTTACAATTATTTGTCTACTTTACTCTGTAAGTGTACATAGACCTCTCTGACATGACATCAAGATCGCTGTTTCTTGTTAGAACATTTTTTGAATGTTATAATCTAAAATTCTGGCCATATTTTAGAACCTTAGAAATTGCTCATTCAAATGAAACTGAAAGTATATTGTCTCATATAGTACATCAGTGTTTGACAATGTGGAGACGAGATTCAATAATCAACTATATTTCTCCAGAAAGTTACATGCAGGTGCTTAAATGTAATTACATAGTAGGTCCTGCGTCATTTTTCATCACATTTCAGTGAGCAGTCACATATCCAGCCTGCAAAAAAGTAACAAGCAATTACATTAATGACAACTCATTGCAGACTTTACATTTTTACGAAACGACACACGCTCAATAGTTATTGGCATGTAGGAGAGCAGGGAGTGGAGCACAAGGAGCAAGCATAAAAAGAAGAAAAAGCTGTTATATCACCTCTGAGGTGTTTGGGCCACACTTCAGCTCCAGGGGTGTCTGCATTTTGAAGGAATAGGATTTGCTTGGAGCACACAGCGCTGCCTATAAGTTCAAGGATTACCCCTGTCCAGGCTGCGGATAGTCAGTGAGGTGTGGGCAAGTATATGGGTGCTTGTGAGAGAGCGGACGTCTCAGTGAGAGACGGGGAGAGAAGCTGAGCCTGTACACAGTCTCGGCGCGTGTAAACAACCCTGTGTGCAGCACAGCGCCTTAGGGTGTGAAAGTCTGAGGGAGAGGCGGCTTACTCCGACTAGCTTCAGTTATGCTCACATGTAGCTTCCCGAATTCAACATGCCCTCGAGGCTTTAAAGGCTTCCTGTCAGGATCAGTCACAGATTTGTTAACCTGATCCTAAGGAAGGTATTTAAATATAGCCAAATGGAAAAGCGAACACACAACCGTGTGTATATAAATATTAATGTTTGGTCCAACTCACGTCAATACGGTGGCACTCTTTATATATTAAGGCCAGCATGATGGCACAATTCAAGTTTCCCATGCTTCTACTCTGCATTTCTGATTTCACACACTTATTTCTAAGCAAATTTGCTGCTTTGATTTCACAATGAGGCTCATTGTCTTCTTCTGCACGTGGGCCAGTCGATCTGTGCATTCAGAGAAAATAACAAAATATAGCACCATCTGCTGGTGGCCATTGTTAATCCATTTATCAGAGTAATTAAATGTAATGGGACATTTCCCTGCAGCCACTCATTATGCGGTGTTACCACCAGCAAATCTTGCATTATAATGAAAGCTAAACCGGGATAGTTTATCTTTTTAATTTGATCATCATCGCCGGTCAACTCTGCTGAATTGACAGTGCAGTACTTACGCGGCGCTCAGGGACATCCAATTAAACACTTGACCTTTTACGGTATAAAATCATACAAGGTTCACCGTTAAACTGAAAAAGGTAAAGGCTCCTACGACTCGCATTTTCCTCCCAATCACATATGCATCTTCTTTATTTGTTGTAGATGTGTTTCCTATTTGCATTGCACATTTCCTGTCTTTTTCAGTTTTTTAAAGCGCTTTTGTAAACTTTTTGGTTTTGTGAAATGCTGTTTAAATTAAGGATATTGTAGCGAAGGGATTTGAGAGATAGAGATTTAATCCATAGATCGATTTTAATCCATAGGATTTAGGATAATTATTCTGCATCTCTTCGGCCATTTTAATCAATGACTCACAGTCATGACCTTTCCTTCTTCTTCCATACAAGTGGGGGAATTTTATTGAAGGTTATAGAACTCGACCATGCCATTGCTTCCATTCACCTCCCAGTGATCTGTCTATTCATACCAGCTCAGCTCATCTCTCCTTGTCTAATCCCCATTTTTCTCCGGCCTCTTTTCTCTGTACTTCTCTTGTTGCAACCATCTTATATATTGCAGCAATGGTTGGTTCAAAAATGAAATCTGCAAATTTATACGTCTGTTGGCACCCTCAAAAGAAAAGACTTTATTCAAATGATGTTGAAACTATAAAAAGTAGGCAGAACATACAGCAAACTGGTGTTCTTGATATACTGTACGTTAGACATGAAAACAGTTTGTCAAGTAGACATATGACTCTTTACACAGTGTTCCGAACATATATTAACTCTAATTGGGTTCTAGTTCCGTACCAACATATCATCATACCAAACGACTGAATAGGTCGATTGCCAGCAACTCAGACAAACAACATATGTCACCGTTCCCAAAACAACATGAGCGTTGTAGCAGACCAGCAGCAGGCGTTCGGGCTTTTTGTCGCACTACACACACCGTTTAACCCGACCTGCTAAACCTCACTTCCTCCTTTGCAGCCATAGTAATTACTAGAGGTCGCTGCCTAACAGGAAACCTTAACATGGGTCATAACAAGCTGCTTGTGCTAATTGTTTTTAGAATATGAGTTGGGTTGATACACAAAAATTGACATAATAAAGTGTAGTCAAAGAAGTACGCGTGCGTAATTCATTTCAGTGAGTTTCTGTTACCAAGCGACCGTGACTTTATGTGACATTTATTTCATCCATCTAATGATAAACATCAAGTCGGCTGGATTTCAGTTACATTAAAGTTTATTTATGCAACTGTATCTCAGAATGTTTGTTTAATTTGTAAATGTTTGCATCTGACAGACAGTTTGATTTAAAATAAAATGGGAGAAGAGGCACAGCTCTGCTTTCAGAGAGGCTGAGCAGATATATGGGTTTGAAATAAAGTCTCATACCTGAAATCTAGCGAATTTGAACACCTATCAATCAATTGTGACACAACTGAAAGCATTCCTTAAATCAGGACCTATTAAGTTTAAACTTACCACAAGTCGTTATCATGAATCCTGTGTGATTTGATCAGCTGATGAGCAACAGGAATTCATTATACATCTTGTCATGAATGAGGTCAAGCTGAATACAGGATCTGTCTCATTATAAAGGGACACCTGAATTAGCTTGATTTGCGAGTGTGCTGTTGCTACATGTGGGGAAATGAAAGAGCTACTCTCATTTAATAAAAGAAAAAAAGAAAAGCTCCAGAAAATTCTCAGAAAACATTGCGCTATTAAATCATTGGACAAACAATTCTAATTGTAATCGTTAACCTACTTACCGATTTCAATTAGCATCCTTCATTATATTGTAGGTAAGGCTACGAGCTGACGAGCGGCATTAACAAATACCATCTACAGTAAATTGATTAAGATAATTAATTGAACTCATTTTAGCTGAGCGAACAAGAGGCTGTTTTTCTAATAGTCTGACTAATGTCAAACACTAATGTGCTACTGACTCCACTGCCCTTGAGAGCCTAGCAACACACTGTGATGTATATGGTCGGGAAGAAATGTC
This sequence comes from Spondyliosoma cantharus, assembly GCA_900302685.1. Lineage (NCBI taxonomy): Eukaryota > Metazoa > Chordata > Actinopteri > Spariformes > Sparidae > Spondyliosoma > Spondyliosoma cantharus. The sequence goes on from OMLP01012716.1 coordinate 40,842, forward strand.
TTGGTAACGATAACACAGCACTTTTCTCCCCTTTGTTCCTCCAAAAAATCTTGCACATTTAGATTTTCAAAGACTCCGTACAATCCCGCTGTCTAGTTCTTCACATATAAAACACACTGTATGACACTGTGAGGAAGGAAAAAGGCGAATCTGTCTCTCTCTCTGACTCACACCTTAGTTTTCATAGAACAGAGCTGCGAGAGGACCGGTTCTGCCCTCAGGTCGTTGTTACATGCTTTATGCACAGATAACAAACACATTTCAGTAGGCACAAATTTTGCAGAAAAGAACAGATTTGTCTCGAGAAGTAAACAACCAGAAGAGGCAAATAAGAAGGCACACACACATGTACATATATATATTTTTCTACTTCTGTCTGCTGTATGCTATTTTGTGTTTTTTTTGTTCTTTTTATGGTGCACGGGTGGCTCTGTGGGAGCACCCTAAATTTCGTTGTACCTCCACAGTGCAATGACAATAAAGGCTATTCTATTCTATTCTATTCTATAGAAACACACATAATGCATTCATTGCGAGGCCAAATGTTTCCATGGTCATACTTGGAGGTGATGGCAGCCCATAAACATGTATTGTGTGCCTTGGTTCCAGCCATGAAAACACGATTGAATCTGTGTATAATAAAGGAAGAACCGAAAGGCCGTAGATGGACAAAAACATTATTATTTTCATCCTTTTGCCATAACAATAAAGGTTACGTATGACTCATAATACCATTATAGCAAGATGGCTCCTATTGTTTAAGATCATTGTGTTTCAGGTCAGTCACGAGTCAAGGTCTGCTGAATCAGATGAAAATAGAAAAATAAGACGGACGGAGATTACTTTCCTGCGTTATTCGGTGGACGTTTTCGCAAGGAAGAACAGGTGCAGCATTTAATTTTTTAAACGCCAATCTGTGGAAGAAACCCAGAAAGTGACGACTTTTAAAAAGATGATTGAAAAGAAATTGCGGTGTAGTGTAAATAATTGTATTTCCACTACACCTCAGAGTCAAGTATTTGTACACGAAAAATGTAAAATCAGCTCTACCTCAACCTGCTCCAACATATATGCTGCTTATGCAATGATACCTGACTACTAGTTATACTATATGTAATGTAATTTGCACACAGTAGGCCACTGGCAGGGTGACAGGGAATGTTTTTTCTGTCTAGCATGTACAGTATATATAAATATTCAGCCATTTTACTGCTGTAAAATAAAATGGACAGTAAGCAAGTATTGTGACATTGGGGGGTTGCTACTTTTAGGATCCGATTACTTTTTCCATCACAGATGAAACCGGACTTTATGACAATGCTGCGTGAGCAAAGCTGCAGTCCATGAAAGCCTTAAAATATCATCTTTGGAGTCAGAAACACTTTTTTGATCTTGGTTCTAATCTCGTGCCCCCTGGTGTGGGCTTCACACTGACTGCGGGCTGCACGCCCATGATACACCACTACAATCTGTTTTTTATGTGTTCAAACTGTGGTAAACTGTGAGCTCTCCTGTCGTCATGCCGAGCCACACTGCACACATCCACAGGGATCAGTAGAAATGGATTACATTTTACATAACAGATTACATTTGAAAAAAATTTGCAATTATATTTAAATTGTTGAGGAACGACGCTTTTGATTGTCTTTAAAATACGCCAATTTTCAATGGAGGTTTTTTTTTTCTCTATTTATTTACAATAAAGATAGAAGATGAACATTTTGAGTCAATGCTGCTTTTGCGTTACAAAAGCAAAATACTCCATGCTAAAACACATTTTAAAGAAAGCAGCAACATCCCACATGTACAGAATATACACAGTACAACTGAAGTTTGTGCCAGTGCTGTTTTTACAGGAGCAATATGTAAAAAGCACAAAAAAAATATTTAGAGATAAATTGTGAGACTCATATTTTTTGTCATTATTTAAAAAAAATATTCAGATAAGATTTTGTTTTGTAATCCACTGGATAACCTTTCTAATTATATTTTTCCATATACTTTGTATTTAGTAACTGACAACATTTCATAGTAATCTGACCCAACCCTGCATGTACACTTCTTATTGTGTCCTATCAACATTTTCCTCTCTGTTGCTGCGTCTCTTTACTGTGGCAGCTCTTACGCAGACGTGTCATCAAATCGGGAACACAGTTCATCTCACCCTCTGTGGATGTGAGAGTCAAGTCAAGTGAAATATCGCAGCAGTGGTGGAAGACAAGATTAGTCAAATAACTAAGCCTTCTGCAACCTAATCTCCACAATAAATGTCGGCGGGGAACATTTATGGAAACCACAGATGTGTTGAAACGTGAGATGTGCTTTCATTTCACATTGCGACAACTTTCTGTTTGTGAGCATGTAAAACCATTTGGCTAGGGTTAGGATAAAAGATCATGTGTTCGCTCAAAATACCTGCTTTGGTTGCCTCAGGAATTGCTGGAGACGTCCCTACTTCTCCTTTAAAATATCCAGTAATGTCATGCTTAAACATGTTGAAAAGCCTTCTCGAACGCACCCTTGCATAGCATACATCCACCACCATCCCCTCTGCCTTCTGATATGAAATTCATGAAGTTCGAACACATGAACTTGATAAGATAGAAATATACATATGCATGGTATACATGACACATATAGATGTCAACCTCAATCAGTGATTTGCAGAAAAGTAAAAAAAAAACCATTTTATTCTGCAACCTGAACAATATTTTATGAAACCTTAGGTCAAACACAGCTTAAATACAGTTTATCCTTCATTGTTCTTTCCCCCCACTGTTCTTATTAATACGTTTAAGAGTGTGTTGTACTCTGGCTCTTTCTTCTGTGTCGTTGCTCTGCCAAGTGTGCTGCATTTTATTCTATGATGTTACTTGTCCTGGGGGATTCTGGGTATCCTGGGAGTGTGATTTATTTAATTTTTCCCCCATCGGTACAGGATGCTAGAGGTTTACCCGCCGCAATGTCACAAGGGTGGAAGAGAGATGCCAAAAAAAAACACAAAGAACGTTTGTCATATTGACTTTATTAAGATAATTTCAGACAAAACATATATTTCTTCAGAGACAACATCGACTTACATGACATCGGTTGAGTACAGTCTCAACAAATAGACCCATTTTAAATGGTAAAAGGCTGCCAACTCCAGCACAAAAGTAAGACTGCGTTTTATAAGGCAGACGTTCTGACACATTGTTAAGGCTTCGGAGTGTGGGGTAAAAATTCAGAATTTGGAGATTATTAGGAGACTGGAGGGAGAATCTGCTCATGTAGGCATAGTTTTTATTGTACACCTACACACAGATGCAGTGCAGTACATATAACGTGCGCATGCACACACAGACACACATTTCCTTGACCGTGTCTGTGGAGGAGGAGGAAGGATTTTGTCAGAGCGAGGGGATCTGCAGGGTTAACACAGTGAATTAACTGACAGCCTGCCTGATTTGTCAGCGCTCAGAGGGAACCTGGTACTAAAAGGGCTGGCATAACAAAGGTACAGAATACTTGATATGTGGGGTGGGGAGGGAAATGTGTTATATTCTCACCAATTGCTAAAATTCAATTTTCTTTTTTTAATTCACACAAACTGCACCATTTTCACAGTTTTAATTTGGAATCTTTGCTGCAAACAACAAGTTCGTGCATGTTGAATATTGAACTGGGAGGCTTCCCCCCGGTGAGAAATTAGTCAATACAATGTCAGGATGTCAGTATCGGCTGAGATATGCCGTGTTTTTTGACAGAAGCGTGAATCTAGGGGAAAATGTCAAACGGGGTAAAACCAACAAACCAAATGTACTGTCTTTGGCATGTGGTGTGACACGTACTGTCTGTGGCTACAATGCTAGAATAAAAACAATCATTACTATACAGAGCAAATCTTATGCATTCGATAAGTGCCTTCATTAGGTATTGTCCCAGTTCTCCATTTATGTAAAAGAGGTTAAGAAAAATGGTTCATAGTAAGAATATCATACAACACTTACAAAAAAAAAAACATGGTAAAAAAAAACTACATATAGACATTAAATACAAGTTTAACTCATCATATTGCACAAATACTCAAGTGGGAATTTGTACTGGCCCTCTTTGTTCTCTGTCTCGACACATTTACACAAAGAAAATCAGGAATGCACGCACACACGGGAGTGAGAGAGGGGTAATACGCTACATGGCTCACGTACAATGAGGACACATTTTACAAATGCAGAATGTTTTTGAGATTATATTCGAAGGTGAATAAACTATTTGAACAATCCAAATCCGAAGGTGAGTAACTACTGGGAGTGTGAATATATATGTTTTAACATCGATGCTTGTGTCAAAGTTATGTGCTGTGGATACAAATCACCACGAGACTTGGCGAGTGAAGGGAGTATTTTTTTAAAGAGGTAAAAGATTGGCAATAAAAAATATAAAATACATTTACATTTGTACATTGAAACAAACAGTGGGTTCACGGATCAACCGTCGCTCTGCAGGTGTAGCCCTCATGGAAGTCCCCATTAGGCATCTGTGCAGCTTTGTGTAGCGTTAGCCCTGCAGTGGCTGATGCAGCCTATCCAATGCTGACAGCAGAAGTTAATCATTTCGACAATAAACTTAGTTCACCCCACAATTAAAACCACATATTTTTCTTCTTACCTGTAGTGCTATTTATCCATCTACATTTTTTTTGGTGTGAGTTGCCAAGCTTTGGAGATATCTGCCGTAAAGTTGAACTAGATTCTACAAACTCGACAGCAACATCTCTTTCCAGAAATCATGACCCTGTTACTCAATAACTTGCTGTTAGCAGTTACTGTTAGGAGCTGCTTTCTTTCCACATCACACGCTCATGTGTGCGTCTACTCACGAATAAGAGGTTAGCTTACTGAGCTAGCTGTTGTTGCAGCTCAGCCGAAGGACGCCATTAATGCTTTCGTCCCGTTCCGTTATGAGGTCATGAGTAGATGCACACTCCCTTTTGCGATGTGATACAGTGTAGTTCGGTTGAACATTTTTTCTGGAAAGAGTTCTGTTGAGTTTTTCAGTTACAAACTCTGCAGCATTTGGCCTACACTTAAGAGGAAAAATATGTAGTTTTGATTTTGGGTTGAACTGTCCCTTTTGACATGTCATGTGAAGCAAAAGTTGAATTTTTAAAGTAGTCATCATCAGGTTAAAGCGCAACTGATTGACCAGTGTTTAGTTGCAAACAGCATATACAAAATGTGGTCTACTACTATAAGCTGCTATTGGTTATACTAAAGAGTGCAGATCGGCTGTATTCAGAGCTGGTGACTTTTATAGGAAGTTAAGGGAAAAAAATCACTTGAAATGGTGTTTTCTTGTCCATTGGTTCAAAAAACAAACATTTGCCTTTAATCTCACTTCTCAATTAAATGGTAATTTCATGGTAATTTCATCGTGGAATATTTTGGCCGATTGTTAGAACCCCTGCAACAAATCAAGTCTCTTGGAGGTGGCAACACTTCAGGGTGAAGCGGGAATCAAGGATTGCTTGTCATCAAAGCATATCTCTGAATTCATTGGTGATCAATAACATTCATTAAAGGTCTAAATATTCTGTTGCTTCTGGGCACATGATCTTCAATCACAAGATAGAGCAGAACACTAGCGTCTGGCTACATTTTGAATGAAAGGAGGTTAATTATGAGCGGACAGGTTGGACTATTTATACTTGCTTTATGGCCATCTACATTTATAGGAAGAGGTATGGTTCATACACCATAAATAGCTGCTTCTAAGTCTGTTGATTGATGATTAAACTGGCCTGAAAACACTTAAATGCAATAAATCTAATTGCAACATATGAAACTGATGGTGAACATTGTGGTTACAACAAACTGTGAGACAGTGGTGGTGGACTTATTACTGATTCTGGAAGAAGGAAAAGTACTGGAATTCCACCTCCAGACAGACTATTTTGGGGAAACTCCACCCTGTAGGCGTAGCTGTATGAGTGGCGCTTGGTTCCATATTTAAGTCTGACGTCTGAAAACTGATGGCGCTAGCTTCCTCATTAGGGGCACATTACTCAGCTCTGAATACAGCCGCGTGTCTCTGCACGCTCTACTGTACATTGCAAGAGTGATTACTTCTGAGCTGATATATATGAAAGCAGTTTTTTTTATTAATACTTCAGAATTTATTGCTACCTTTGGGTCATAAATGTGATTTGGTATTGATTGTGTTGTTATTAGGTAATCAAGTGTATTTCTCTGTGGAGAAAAAACTTGACTACAGGGCCCTGATACAGCTACTGGATAGCATTAAAATGGCACTGTATCTTTGAGAGTCAAATACAAGGTTCACAAAGTGACACAAGAATATAACAAAAATGGAAAAAAAGGAAGAGAATAAGATCAATTCACCAGAGAAATCCAGTGTTAAGCTTAGACTTAGCTCCAGACTTCAAAATAATAGGAGGTAGCTGTTAATCATCGACCTCGAACTCCAATTAAGACAAATACCCCTTGAAGTGAGCATTTAATTGACTGGTTTGAGATCCTTTTCAAACCCTGAGGGGTTGGCTGATAACTTTTTAGACTGACCTAGCCAAAGGCCGCTGGTATTTTTGTAGCTCAGATGTGAATGCAAAAAAGCTTTTCATCTGTTTTATCAAAGTCGCTCTTTTGGCTGGTTTGTCTCCTGTCTAACTATTATTATGCTGCCATCACACAAGCACAATTCATTGAAAGGAATGCAGTGAATTTCCTGTTAGCTCTTGGGGGATATGGTTTGTTTTTCCTGTTGCTGGGAGCCAATTTTTTGTTCCCCTCTTGCCCTCTTTAACTTCCTGTCTAGGAGCTTGACTTTACAGAGAGGCTGCAGAGGTGAGCGTCAGAAGCCATTGATTAGACTTCTGTTATCCGTCACCCAGCGCCCTCCCACCCCCATCCACCGTTGCAAACTCCCAGATCACATCCATTTCAGGCTTGGTGTGTCAAAGACGTGGGTTGTGCTTTTTAATGAGAATCTGAAGGGGGGCAGGGAAGGGAGAAATGCTTCTGTTAAGCATTACTAAAGAAGACAAAAGCACAAACCCTGTATAGGTGACTTTGAGGGGAGATGGTGGCCCTGCTGGTGGTGGAGATTACAATAATCTCATGCCATGCTGCTAGTCGGTGTGCTCTGGGTGCTTCCAATGCTCGCGTTGGCGCTGCTGTTCTCAGAGGGGGAAGGGTTGGTGGAAACAGGTTGTCGTTTTGCTCCTGAGCACGGACATCCTGTAGAAAGATGAGAGAGAAGCCAATAACGTGAAAAGAAGAACAAGAAAACAATCAATTATAGTTGTCATTTACACTGGGGACACTGGCCAATTTTGTCCAATCACTTTTTATCAGGGATGGGCCTTTCAAGCAAAAACACTATTCGATAACTGGGACTTATTCAATGGTCATTTGATCACTGCCACATATGTTTTACTGGAGCCTGGTGATACTAACGCAATTCTACCACAGCCTGTTATAACACGATAACTGGTAGCATCCCGTTATTTCCAGTCGCCGTTAAAAAAGCTGGGAAAAATATATACTTTTCAGACAAAACCATAGTCGCAAGAACTATTTCTTTTTTCTAATTTAACAAATATTAGGAAATCACGACCCATCCCTACTTTTTACGAGCGCAAGTTGTTAAAAATGTACCAAGAAATGTTGACTGTTTTTTACAGTAGATGTGATATGGGCATTGTTCGATTGGTGTTGAAGTTGCGGATGTGATGTCTATGTGTGGCTGTTGCTTGGTTGATCATCAGTATTGATGCATTTTCATATTGTCGACCCTGAAATAGCCTAGACTTTGCCTTTCTTCATTATGCATTTTGTTTCCCGCCTTGATTATCCACTCTGAAATCATACTGATCCCCACATTACATTGCCTAAAATCACATGTGTTGAGGACCATTTAAAAAAAATCTCTTCATCTCAGCCCTTAAATGCCCACCACTTCTCAGCACAAAGTGTTGGAGCCATACAAAGAAAATCAAAATTCCTTACCGGGAAGGTTTGCTGCAGTTGAGCTGATGTCCAATCCAGTTGGGTACCCTGAATAAAGCAGAATGTGAGCATTTCAAATCCAGGAAAACATCAATTCAGATACACAGTATATTCAACCAGGAACTTTAGAGTGTTAATTATACGCTTACCTGTTTTAATTTTGATAAACCACAGTGCACCAATAAGTAATACTCCAATCAGGAACCCTCCAAATGCAATGCCCAGAACACCAGGTAGGCCAAAATCAAAGCACGGTGGGCCTGAAACATATACATGAACAAAAAAAACATTGGATGCAAGCTTGATTTAAACAACAGCCATCACAACAACCAAAGTCAGAACTGATTAAAACTGAATGCATACTTAACAGACAGTATGTTAAATCATAGTAGACAGTCTCAAGTTAAGTGAGTTGAGATATTATGATACAGTGGCACATCTTGCAGAGATATGGAATATAATATGTTTCGTTTGGGTAAAAGCAAAAAGTTCAAAGATTGGCTCTGATCTGATCAACTAATTTCTCCAGAGAACCCTAGCAAACAAGGAGTCAAAGTTTACGTTGCCAACAGCAAATTTTCTTGCAGTTTAACAAAACACCCAGACACTTATTGTACTGTGTGTCAAGTCAATACTGTGTTTTTAGGCAAAAGAGTCTTGAGTTCAAGATGTGGGAGTATCCTGGCATGCAAAAATAAAAGTGTGTGTGTGTGCAGGTACATGTGTGTGTGTGAAAATCACAGTTTCAACTACATAAATATGTAATGACTTTTTGACCAAAAAAAGGACGATTTAATTCAATCAATTTAATTGATGACACATAATGGTACAGTCTTTATACAACTCTTCAGCGTCATAGTTACCGTGACAACACAAGCCAATGCAGTAAATAAAAGTAATTACTTTCGCAGGGTTAGACCTCAGCCCAGCTGAAATAAAAAAAAATATTTTGCCCTATCGTTATCGTTACTAATTTTAATTTATAATCAAGTTTGGCATTGCTGATGTTCTTTGGGTATACTGTGTCCTGGCTGGCCCCACACAACGTGCTTTGCTGCTAAGAAACTTAATTAAAAAAAAAACATAAAATCTAATGCCAGCAATGATAAAAAATAATTTTTCCCTCAATTCAGCTCTGAAAGAGTAAGAACAGGCGAACACTAAAGCTCGCTGAAGCCTCCGACACGTGGGGCTGTGGCACAGACATACTGCTCTAACCCAAGGCCATCGCACAGCTTTGCTTCACTCATTGTGGTCTGGCAAGGCCACGGAAGGATTACCTTGAGGCAGACTTCAATTCAAGAAGGCTGGATAATAGATCATTCACAGTTTCCCCTTCACTCAGACATCGCCTTAAACTCTTCCAACATCATGATTGTACAAACTAACTACTCACTGGCCAGTTGGCCATCTTTGCTTGTGATTTTAAAGCTGGAAAAACATGTCAGATATTATTTAATCCTTGTGATCCTTATGTATAGTTTGGGAAGTTATCATTATAATCTAAACTTTAATGTCTTCAATATGCTCTGTACCTGACCAGGCTGTTGTTGAACTGTTTCCAGACAGAGCCAGTGTGCGTGTTATGTGTTTCATATAAAAAAAAAAAAAACTGTGTGCAAACGCAACATGACTTTTCTTCTCCCCTTCTTCTGCTACCTGTAGAGATCCTCCCACAAGTAACCAGAACATTTGGAAGAAGCTAATCATCACCTTTGCACGAGTTTCTCTCACCTGCCTCTGCTGCCTCCTGCCTCCTGGTGGAATGTGCTTGGCTAAGAACTATACTGGTTTCATACAATACAGCTTTCCTTTATCTGAAGTGCATCAAAGAGAGGACATGAGGAACCGAAGGCAGCATGTTTCTTTTTGTAGAAACTTGCCATCTCTCTGTGCATCATGTGTGTTTGAATAATTGTCTGTAGTGCGATTTAATGCTGATATCAGAACACACATTTTACCTGAACTGCATGGACATTAAGAAAGCCTGATGTTGCACATGTGATTCCATTATGTTGCCTTTTTATTTTATTTGATCAAAATGATGACTACATGAAGTTCTATCCTGCTGATAATTGATTAAACAACACTGAATATCAACTGAATTAAATATGAACCGGAGGACTGAAACAGTGACATCTTGTGGGCATTTGAACCGACTGCATACAAGACAGCCAGCCTCGTTTGTTGATTCTTTCAGCAAGGAACATTCCTTGACCCCGAACAGGCCAGAAACATCACAGAAACTCGAGCAGGCTTTCTCTTGAGACGTTTTTTTTTTTCTGTAATCAGTTGCTGTGTTGGGTTTGTACAAGTGAGGCTTTGACAGCAAAGCTGAGTAAACAGGAGCAGGAAGCAGAAGCTCCAGTGCAGGTGGACAGGAGGATACAGACAGCAGGCCTGTGCTGTGACTCCCTGGAGCCCTCTGTACGAAAACTACAAAACAGGAATGATTGCTGAATGGAGCACTCAGCCCTTCCCAGTGAAGCCTCGTGACAGAATGCAGTCTGCTAGTCCTGCTGATATAACCCTTGTATCTCTGACGCTGGGCTAATGAAAGGAACCCTCGTAAACAGACATACCAAACCACCATTGTTCCTTTACAGCTACTTCCATTCCTGTATTTCAGAAGTCTCCAGAAAAAACATCTCTAATTACGTATGCTAAAGCAAAACAGCGAAGAGGAGGACAAACAGGACACAGGAAAGCACGGATGAGTAGGTTAGTCAGCTTCCTCAACACTTGCAGTATGCCGCAACCATTATCTCTGGAGGATAAAGGAAGCTTAAAAAAATAAACAAATCTATTATCAGCTTTACAAAACGATCCTGACTAACTCCAGGTGATCCCCTATTCAATCAACATCCACTTCCTTTTGTCTTTTTAGTCACAATTTGAATCATTAGAATGTTCCTGGAGATTAATCATCTGGCTGGAGACTATTCTTTCTTTGAAGAAAGACATCTTTCCTCGTTTGAGTCTACTGTGTTGAATGGTCCGACAATAGCGCCGAGACCAGTGGCTGTGTTCGGACAGCGTACACAGTCAGACCCACTTGGAAACACAAAGGATTTCACCCCCCTCCCCTGAGGGCCATTACTTCTGATTGTGGCCACAAGGTCAGCCTGCAGACCTTCCTAAAGGACGAGGCCCGGCCCCACAACCCCTTACTGGCTTCACTGCATATCCTGAGTTTACTGCTATGACAACAGAACGCGCAGCACTTGTTGTGCACTGAAAGCAACAATAGAAATGAAAATGACAGCAACAAGTGGCAATTCACCAACGGAGCACCAGACTAGCAATTAAGTCCTGAGGGCAAAAAAGCAAATTTCAAAAGTTGTACAATTTAAAATGCTTCTGAAAGTTCAGACAGAGAATTACATTCATTTTCACGGTGAAGGTTTGTAAAGAGAGGACAGCATCTGGACAACTTGTGCTACAATTTTGGGTCGATCAGGACATTTTTGCATTCTGTATATTGATATGTAAGGAATTGTTTTTTGGTTTGTTTGCTTGGGTTCTTTTTTTAAATTGTAATAAACAATTAAAATCAGGACCAAAGGCTAACTGAAAAGGGGATCACATACTTGATAGTGTTGTACACGTCTGTATAACTGTTGAGAAATTTCATGTTGTATTTGATTACTACGAACCAACAGATTGGGGCACAGTTACCTACGAACAATTTGAGATTTGTTCGTAGACACAGCAGAAATCAGTTGTTAAAAACGTGGAGACAAAACCAAGGTTGGTGGTGGCAACATTATAAATAATATGAATAAGCTTTGCTTGACTCAAAAAGTAAACTGATCCATATTTTGGAGTTTAAACTGAACTCACTTGGTGGTGGTAGACACGGCTGGGTAACCTCCAGATTCCTCTTCACTCTTCCTCCATCTCCACATTTCTAATGAGGTGGTGAAAGAAGAAGAAAAACTGATCAACCTCAATACAAAAACCAACCAAAGGAAAATTGTTCCACAGATTATATTTTCTTAATGCAGAGAGGTTAAATATATATATACAATTTGTTACTAATTGCAATGTAATATTTTATTTATGATTAATAACACTTTCATTTCACAAGGTCTATTTCAAGTATCAGCAAGAAATAGTTGATTAACTCCTACCTCACTGTAGCAAAGTTTGACAGAGCATTCCAGGTCCCACGTGGTGGACGTCAGCTCTTGGAGCTGATCCAAAGAGAAGCTGAGTCGGGTGCTGTTGGGACATGAAATTGGGGAGCAGGGCTCTGGTATGAAGGGCAGCTCTTTCTCTACAGGGCACGAGCTCTTGGAGCTCACAAAGCACTTGAACACCTTGATCTTCAAGGCAATAGCCCCTAGTGGGCGCCCTGAAATCTGCAGGAAACAGAGAAAAGATCAAATGAACTGCAACAATGAATCATTAAAATGGGCATCAGCATTGCAATGTTTGGGACAGACTGGACAACAATATAAATTAGCTGCATTTCCCACCTTATCTTTAGCAAATTCTGAGCAGGATTTGAGGTAGGAGGTGTGAAAAGGGGTAAAAGGTTAGTTACCTCTGCATAAATCCTCTTGTCGCTCTGCACCTTGGTGCTAGGGTCCAGGGGAGAACGGTAGTCTGGGGAGGTGTACAGCTGCATCAACAGAGGCATCTGCTGAGGGGCATGAGTTGTATTGGGAATGACTGGCGTCTGCTGGTCTACTATTTCTGAAACTGAGAGAAACGGCTGAAATTAAAAAATTATCAACAAAAGATAAATCATATAATATGTAATATTTTCTTTCAAGCCTGTTTTTTTTGTATAGTACTGTGTGTTGTTAGTCCTGTTGGTATTTGTGCTCAGTAGACTTGGAGTGTGAAGTAACAATGTTTGTCTGTAGACTATGTTTTTTGTCACTTTCAGCGAGTCAAGTCAGTTTGGATAATCAAGGCAGATGCGTTTTTCTTTATTTTAATATTGGTCACGTCCATGGAATAAACAGTTTTTTGGTCTTTACCCTGTGCCTCATCACTAGATATTTAACCAAGGGGAGCTCGAGTCAGAACTCTTTACATCCTGCAAGAAGTGGCAGGGAAGGTTTTTAACAAGCTGCCATGACACCTTGTATGTTAAATATGTTGGTTGGGTTAATGTTCTATCTTTAATCTCTACTACCCTTAATGCAGATAGTTGTCATTTGCTGTGAACACTTTGCTATTCTACCTCTGTTTTGAGGTCTATCACCCCCTCAGGACAAAATCAAAGTTTTAAGGATTTAGCAAACAGAGTAAAACTCAAACTGAGAACTTCAGGAAAGCTAAAAGGTTTAATTTACATTGCAGCACTGCACGGCACATTGGGTTTGTAAAAAATTATACTAAATGTGATAATGATCATGATGATTATGTGATAATGATTATTGAAGCAGTCATTACTTTGTGTCATGAATTGTGTGTGGGCTATTGCTTTTTCCATCTCCTCTCTTTATCCTCTCTTTAAAAGAAAAATGCCCTGGTCCAAACCAAATTTTGATCTCTTATCATCTTACCCACTGAGTCTTCTTTTCCGAGAACCAGAAAAATTGGAGTGGCCCCCGGCAGGAGTTCAGTATAACTGGTGAAAGTATTAGCTTTAAAGTATTTTAAAGCCTCCCTTTGTACATTCTCTGCACTGTCATTGTTCACTGTAATATTTGGCAGGAGTTTGTGTCCCATGGTGGCCAGCATGATGACATTGTTGGACTGTAGAAAGAGACGAGTTCAAATTAATCACTTAGAAACTGTCTTGTGCAGGTAGTCACTCATTTAGTATTATTTTCACAAGCATTGTGTGTGAGAAATCATTTAACTGTTATTTAGTCAGCTATATCACAATACTGACATAACGTAAGCACACGTGTCAAAATAAATTGTATCTCATGTGTGACTGTGGGACCATGAATATGCTAACTGTGCTAACTGTGCTGTAACAACTGGAGCGTGTGTAGGTGTAAGCTTACACCAAACTGGGTGTGTTGTAGGTTGACGAAGGTCCATGTGGTGCCCTGAGGGCCTCGCAGGAACACACTGGTCCTCTTGCTGTCCACATGAACAAATACATTGCTGCAGAATGAAGAATCAAGAAATTACAAGAGAAATTGACAAAAAAAACATACCATGAGATTTCTTGTCAATCGCAAAGTTTACCAAATGTTGCCATTCTCTGGAATGTTTATGATGTGGAGCTCAGGTTCATTGCTGGGCATCTGTGGGGAGCAAGTTTGGAAGTGCAAAGCCCTTGTTTCGATCTTCATAAAGTGTTTCTCAAGTGCATTTTCGCTTTTTAGGATGCAGTCTGGAGAGCCAGGTTTGGTTCCTGTAAAACCACAAACATTAATTTTCCATCATTGTCTGCAAAACACAAAATGACATTCAAGTCGAAATTATAAGCAATAAAATTACTTCTGCATGCATAATCCAATATAATAAAGAAGACAAAAGGTCCAAAAACTGGACAGCCAGCACTTCTGTTTAAATACCTTATTGTGGCAGTGAGGTAGTGGCTGCAATAAGCAATAAGCCATTACAATTAAAGCCTATTTTTTTCTATTTATTGAACAGGGAACTTTCTCTTAGAGTGATGCTCTAAGCATGGCTGGTAACAGGACTGACAGTTCACAGCATTTTACTCCGTAGCCAGCCTGGGGATCCATAGGACAGTGTACAACAGGAGACCAAACTGCTGGGGCAGCCACATTAGCACCTCCCTACTATAGAGGATGATCCAAGAGCAGCCTCATGAGAATGCACGATGCTCAGCCTTTGACCAAGTAATGGTGACAGACGGTTTAAGGGTGCACCCTGGTGCAGTGCTCAAATTGCTGCGCACATTTTGTTTTAAAACACTATGCTGAAAATAGGGATGATACATGTTTCCCAAAGCACTCCATACAGTGTCATCACACCATTTGCAGCATTTTGAGCCGAAATGCATCAGTGTTTGGAACATACTGAGCACATGGAGGTAGACACAGTGGAAGTGGGTCATGTCCAAGGCCTGGTTTGAGACATTTCTCCGCACTTGTGATTTGTTGAGTACATCGAGAGGTGAATTTAAAGGGAAAATTCAAGTTCAGTCCTTACTCATTATCTACTCATCCTCACAGTGATGGAACTGTTTGTTAAGTTTTGTAGTCCACAAAACATGTCTTGAGCTTTAAGGCAAGAACAGCACTGCAGCACTCTCTTAAACAACTGAAGTAGATGTGGACTTTTTAAAATGTAAAAAAAAAAAAAAAACACATAAATGGCTCCATACATAATACAAGTCTCCAGAGGCTCAGAGATCCCAAATTGATTTGAAAAGACACCCACTCCTTGTATAAACCCACCCACTTCAGACCGAGTGCGAGCTTACGCTTTTAGCTTAGCACCTAAATTGAAGATTGCTGTTCTGAAATCAATATGGGATCTCTGGGCTTCAGGAAACTTAGATTACGCCAGAGCCATTTTGTTTTTTCTTTTGCAATATAAAAATAAGCCTTGATCTGCTTGAGGTGTTTGGGAGAACATTGAGACACTGAATTTAAATTTTTGGGTGAATTCATCCTTTAACCTCACTGCTACCATCCATAGAAGAAACTACCAGCTCTTATCAACATTCATTGAAGCCTATAGAATTCTACAATGATTTGAACTTTTAGTTACTACATCCTGACTGGCTTGTAGCTGGACGTATTAAAAACTAGTTTCCTTCACACTGCTAAACAAACATCTTTTGCGCTGGCTATAAGCTGACCTGAATTTGAAATCACAGACATTCAAGAAACCTTGAATATCATGATTTTTTTCTTGCATGAGCCTTCAGCTTGGCCACATCCAGCTGTGTACTGCACAGACTTTTTAAACGCCTACAACAAGGCCTACACAAGTTCACCTAACACCCCATTACGGGCCAAGGGATACAACGAAATAGCGATATGCTGTAAACTGCTCCTCTGCTTGAGTAATTTGAATGCCCTTCTGGACTATGAGTCAGTGAAAACACGAGCTAAAACTGAGAGTGGCTGAAAACACAGTTTTCATCACAATTTAACCAGCACATTTAAAATGGGAAAAGAGCAGTATACAATTGCCAGACAGGAATGTTAACCTGTAATGCCCCACAGCTGATAGACCTGGAGAAGGACAGGCTTTCATAAAAACAAAGATTAAAATATCACTTGTGCATAATAGCGTTAAAACAAAAAAAAATCTTGGTCATAAAAGCAGCCACCACTATTCAGAATCACCACAGCTCAGTTGTAACCAAAACCCATGTCAGAGCTCTGCTTTTGCTCAGACCACCCTAAGGAGGCCTTGTTCGGAAATAATTGTGCTTGAATCGAGCAGCCCACTGCTACTGCTGCTGGCAAAAGCAGAAAATAACATCCTTATTGTCCAGCCTTCATTTACACCATGAAAGCTTACTTTAAATCATAGTGTTTTTGTGCCTACATGTTCAGCATCGTTTTTCCACCGCTTCCCATTGCCAATGTTTTGTCACGTGCAATGGCACATCAGCAATGAGAACGTTAAGCTCAGTCCCCCAGAACTTTACCTTAAGAAGGTAAAGGATTTGCACTGACTACTTGAGATTTTTGTGAACATGCAGATATTTGAGTCTCAAACATGCGTCACTATAAGAGGTTTGCATAGCTTTAAAATCAGCAGTAGCGCTGCTTATTTTGGAATTTACGGTACAAAATCGGTTTGGTTGCAAAGTCACAGCTCCACATGCTCATGTGTGTAAAATTGCTGCTGTTATTGCTCATGATGTTGCTTGACTCACTGCTGTGTAACAGGATTAGAGGATTAATTTTGAAAATTGTCATACATAGACCTGTGCTAATAAGTATTGACAGTCTTAGTACGTACATGTAAAATGTGATACGTGTGAGTATGGACACAACATGGATGGAAATATTAAGTAAGGACTTTATGGCCACTAAATGATCAAACAAAACTTGTCGATTTGTGATCAGAGGGCATATCTGGACTGGAAAGTAGGAGTACAACAGATCACAAAACTCACAGTTCAAAATATATCACTGTTGTGAGTCACAGATCAGATAAGTTTTAAATGTGCGAAAGAACACATATATAACTTTGCTTTCCCTCTGCTGACCATCTGTAAATGCTCTTAAATTAATTGACAACATTCAAGATGTCCAATGTTGAAATAAAATCTTAAATTACATAAAAATTCAATACTTAATTGTTAAATCAAAGTGGACAAATGACCTCAATGATTAGCCGGAGGTGTCATATCATGACTAAGTTACTGAATCTCAAGGTAAGGTATTCCTGTCACTTGACGTTTTGCTGTTTTGGTAGTCATGACAACGTGACAATTCTGTAAAGTAATTACATGTCCATTTGTGCTTACTACATGCCCTTTTAACACAAACCAAGGCAAATAGAAAAGAGGTTGTATGTTTTTTTTAGTCCTGCTTCCTTTGTTATTTTATGGTGTTTACAAGGTTCATTACTGGAAGGTAGGTCAGTTCAATATATATGAATCATTTAAGTGAAAATACCCCGCGCCCCTGGAGGTCTTTCACGTGGACAGCCTGTTAAACCAAACTCCATTCCAAAAGCAGCTTTAACCTCTGCTAAAGCTGCTAAACCTCAGCAGTGATGGTGGGCAGCGGCGTATGGACCACGGATCAACTATGTACCATCACACCACTTGTGGAATGGCAGCCCCAGATACATTTTACAATGATACAGTTTAAAGGTTTATTACTAAGGCTGGGACTTTATCGCGTTAATTATGATTAATTAATTACAGAAAAAATAACGCGACAAAAAAAATAACGCATTTAATCGCAATTTATTTTTGCACTCCAAACAGCCCGGAACGTTGCTCGTTGCATGAGTTCCTGCCAAACCCGGAATACTGAAGCACAGGACACAACACGAGAAATGAAACCGATGAGAAGTCGTTGCTGGGTTCAGTGGGCGGAAATTTTAGTTTTCAAAAACTACCGGCTGGAAACCTGGATAAAAGTACACTTGTGTGCAAATTGTGCAAGAAAGAATTTCTCTGGATCACTGGAGCACTTCCAGCCTCCGCTACCACCTCAAGCCAAACATGTTGCATCTAACACAGACAACGCTCCTAGTTCGAGCAGGAAGTGTCGCCAATCCACACTAGACAAGATGACAGGGTTCAGAGCCAAAATGAGTAAATCCTCGACTGACAAATTAACAAAGGCACCAGCGAAGTGGATTGCAGTGGACTGTCGGCCACTCTCAGTGGTACATTCTGGAATGTACTGTACTAAGTGCTGTTTTGTTATTTTAATAAACAAAAACAAATTTGTTTAAGACATAGAAAGTTTACAGAAAGTCATGAATATAAAAGCTTGAATATAGCTAACTTGAGTTTACGTTTGTGCCTTGTGAACAATGCAATCATAATCTTAAGAATAATAATTCTTTATTCATATTGCACTTTATGTTAACATTCAGTGATGAAAATAACACGACTTTGTTGTTTAAGCTCATTTATGTGTCTATTCATTGATTCAGTCATATACCAAAATATATATATACATATATATATATATATATATATATAGATAGATATGCGATTAATTGAGATTAATTAATTACAAAGCCTCTAATTAATTAGATTAATTTTTTTAATCGAGTCCCACCACTAGTTGAAATATTTTATGTAAACTTAGAACAAACCTCTACAGCCTTGATTTTAATTAGGAAACATTCCTTT
>OMLP01012719.1:0-28606 GCA_900302685.1 Spondyliosoma cantharus
AAAATAAAATTAATAACATAAATAAATAGAATGCTACTTAGATTTTAATGTAATACAATTGCAATAATCCAAGATTCATCCAACAGACTATACAATGATATAACACTCTGAAAAGGGCTATTTCTCTAATGAGTGAATTCTGCTAATCATAATTAACAGGTGACGTGCACAACATTCACCGTCTCCTCGCAATACAATCTTCTGCCCCCCCCCCACCACACACACACACACACACATTTACTAGCAATAAATGTGTTTAGTATGTTATTATTCACACTTATAGAATATAAGGAGGATTTATAATTGACTTATTATCTATTAACTAATGTTTATTACAAGGAACTAGCATGACGACTCAGAATATTTAATGCTATGAATCTGAATTTTGCTACAAATCTGCAGCCTCCCTCTGCTTTACAGAGCCTTACAGTGAGTTCCAGCTCATCGCTCAGCTATCCAATCCCTAACATTACTATTTGGGTTAGCTCTCATGGCATCGTTTATGTTCGCAGCATGAAAAATAACAGCACTAAAAACCCACAGTACACTACCTGCTCTACACTACACACTACACACTAACACTAAACAGCAAACAGACCCAAGTAGAGACTAGCTGGTGAATATACTGGAGCAGCTAAGAAGACAGATATTTCCCTCAGGAGGTGGTAGAGACAAAAAATAGAGCTAAAATAGAACTCACATCACCAGGTGGCCAAAAACACAACTGATAAATTAATCATAATGTTTGTCTGTAACAGCACCTGATTTCTAACCAGTTTGTCACAAGATGCCATTTTCTGGAAAAAAATGAATGTGAAAACTTAATGGGACCTTTAAAGTCTGGCCCTCACAGCTATATTTAATGATAGTAGTGATTCTTTATGTATGTATTCTAAGCCTCACCAAATGCTTATTTTTCAGATTGGATTGAAATTTGTGCTGAACACCAATGCGACCCGGAGGATTATTTGCAACTGGTATTAATTTTTTATCATATTATGCCTTAATTGTTCTTGATAGTTTTTTTGTTTGCTGTCAGAGAAGAACAGCAGACATAAGTTCTAATGACCTGTCCTGTATCACATGTCATGTTTTCTAGCTATTTTACTTAAAGACTCTGGAAGAACTAGTGAAGCCACCACGCTGGTATGCACCGGCCAAACTCAGACGTGTTTTGCAAACTTTGACCCGCACGGCGAATCAGTCGGCAAGATGGCACAAGGATGACATTGTGCAGGTGTTTCAGCCTCTCTCCTCCTGTGTATGAATCATCCCGCCACACACACATGCAACCAGACAGACGGGCCGAGCTGTGCGGCTCTTCCGCTAAATGCTCCCACTGTCCTGCTCTGGAAGGACTGAGGCAGTGTGGCTGAGGACTAAAATAAAAGTCAACTCTTTCTCCCCCGACCGCTGGGAAAACCACAGGCCTTTTTGCATGCTGTATAAATGTTTTGACACAGGGAGGCCAACAGGCTTTCTCCTCTCATGCTTATTAAAATTGTAATAGTCCGTCACTAAATATGTAAAGCGATGAGCACCTTGAGGCAAGAAGGATGGAATTGTTTGTTTATTTGACTCGGCGCTGTATGTGCAGCGGAAAGCCCTGTCATAGCTCAGGGGCTATTGAAATGGGGGTTGAGGATTCAAAATATACCGACCTCATATTTGACTTGTGCTGACCAGAGGCGGGCATACAAATCATGGCTTTGCCTAAGTCAACAAACGCATATCTGGGCATATTCACGTCTTAGTGTGCAGACACTCAGAGCTGATACCTGTACTGTTCTACAGACATATTGACCTCATAGTCCTTCACTGCTACTTTTAGAAAACGAGTGACAGCTCGGATGAAGAGGGATGAGATGGATGTTATCAGGAGGTGATTTGTATAGGTAAAATTTTGCCTGAACTCAGATATGCTTTGGCCCCTGGTTGCCCTGAGGGCATTTTGGCTCTTTGATGTCCCACACGCCTTCTGTTTGCCTTGGTGGGTGGGAAAAACAAAACCAGAGCTGGCCCAGGGGTGGTTTGGAGCAACAACACTAAGATGTTGTTAGCGTTCAGATTTCATGGCTGCTTTTCAGCAGTTATTTTCTGAAGCATACCTTTAAAATCATGATCACACTGGCTGACACACATTCTAGCTAAATATTCAAAATAAGCAAGTCCTTCATTAATATATAATAACCTATAAATGCTCCAGTTTGATATATTTGAACTATATTCAAAGAGAGCTGTACCCTGATGACCCTTAAACTAAAAAGTTGATGAAAATATATTAACATGGCCAGGAGGAAAAATCTTTTGAAAATAATGTCTGTGCGGTAGGATTTCTTTTATCCTGGCAGAAAACATGCAATTTAGGCAACCAACTAGAGTGAAAAAGATTAAATGGTTTATATCCAGGGTGAAAACATTTATTTTGTCTTGCATCTCTTTTTCTTGACATTCTTCACTGATTAGAGACTAAGCAGGAATCATCAAAAAAGACAGCCCTTTCACTGTAGTAATATCCTTATAATCCAAATTTTCTTAAAGTTCACCACGTACATTCCAGCCCCAGAAAACCCTGCCTGTTTTTCTGGTTAAAATCTGTCTGTCAGTCCACGGTTATTTATGGCGCCGCTGACCTGGGTGCTGGATAATTAATAATAGTCTGATTCATCCTTGTCCAAATGTACACGGTCTGCTCTGAAGGAGGACACAGCACAGCTCAGCCTAGAAAATCCCTGGTGATTTAAAGCTCCCTGACTCAGAGCGCAGCCTGCAGCTCTGTGTGGACGGAGGCAACAGGAACGCAGTCGCCCTGGGAGCTCCACCGGGAATAATTACCCCATCGCATTTCTGTCAAAGGGAAATACTGTATGTGACATGTTTCTGTCGTTATTTCTGATAATGGAAAAAAGGTTGTAGGGTCACATGCTTTCAAAACAGTCGTCCAATAGTGTTCCAGAGCTTCTAATATTTGTGCGAACTCTCAGTGTTTAGCAAGACTATTTTGTAGATCAGCGGTTTTGGGGGATTTTACCCTTGTCAGCGTTTGCCTAAATGTTGGCATTGTACATGTATCCATTGCAAGATCCCGGATGCATTAAATTTGTTTCATATGAGTAGAATCAACATGTTTACGATGCGTGTCATGTTGAGTTCAGATAACACATATTTGAGGAGAGGGGATAGTGGTGGTTTTTACGACAGCTGGGTGAGATTGGCTGCCAAGCGAGGGGCTGCGTTTCAACATTTGTAAGTGTGAAACCACTGAATATTTTTAACAAGATGTCGGGAGATTTCCAGTCTGGTTAGTTAGTTAGTGGCAACAAAACTGCATATTTTAAAAGGCTAGAAAATCACTTCACATTCCAATAGCAATCAGTAAATCAAATGCTTTGACAAATCAACAAAAAATATCCAGTATCTGTGGTCGGGGGCCTACAGCAAGGCAAGGCCAATATATTGCTAAAGCTATTAGCAAGTTAGTGGCACGGGAATAGCAGAGATAAGTGCTGCCCAAATTTCCCAATACAAGCATGCTAGCTCGTTAGCGGTTATACCAATAATAGCCATGTTCGTTGTTCACATTCATAATGATAATGGGAGGTGTTTTCTCATATGTGAGACAAGAGGTTATTCTAGTTGGAGATGGTCAGTGATGACAACGATGTGCTGCGCTCACAGTACACAGCCTTTGAGCCTGTTGTTCAGCAGCTAGCTAACTCAGCAGCACTAAGCCAACCATCCCTGAGCCATAGAGCAAGTGAGCAGCAGTGGCAGCAACAGCCCTGTTTAGCGTCTAACCCATTAAGCACACAGCACACACCCACAGCAGTAAGGAGTTACTGCTGGGCCGCATAGCCTTTTCAGACTGAGGTCTCATTTAACAGATTTGTTTATTCATGCATTTAGTAGACGCACAAGCTAATAGAGCTTGTGGAACGTAGCGGACTAGCAGCTAACACGTGTCTCCCTGCTAGCGAGAGCTACACAGCAGTTGGTAATGGGTTTTGGAGGAGCGGCTTTGAAAGAAGGCCTGAAGGGAGGGGCGGGAATTCTATAGACCTACTTTCAAAATTTAAATCATGTTTCAAAATAAATCTCAGAAAGTTCAAATAGTATTCCTTTAAATCTATATAGCCCACTCAGTCAAATGAGCCGACTCAATACTGTGAGCAAAAGCTGTCGCCATCATAACCAGTTGTTTTCTTCCACTGTTTATATTTTATGAATATTTTCTGGGCATGTTAGGCCTTTATTATGACAGTCAAGAGAGGAAATGTGGGAGAGAAAGATGGGGAATAACTCAATGTAAAAGCAGGGATGTCACGGTTCATTGTCCTAATCTCTAAGGCCACTGGGGCTACAGTTTCTCTGTTTTTTTCCCAGTGTCCTTCAGGGACAACTCTGTGTGTTTGTTTTTCTGACTACCGTGACAAGGAGATCAGAAGTCTGACGCAACTCACAAATGTTTGGAGAGGAACTTTAATATCTGAGTTGAGATGAGGACAGATTTCATCACCCTCTAGGAAAAAAAGACAAAACCCAGAAGTCACTCGGGGCTGAGAGAGGGACACTGCACCCCTCTCTACACAACTACACAATGGCAGATCTGGTCTATATCTCAGCCACTGCTGCAGGTCACATCCACACATGACCTCTTCTCTTTCCTGCTGCTGGTCCCCCAAACGTCATGTCAGGCGTTAGGTGATACCTCTTTCTGTTGAAGAGGAAAATACAAATGGAGGAGAAAAAAAACCCTTGGAGAACAGCTTCAGAGGGACCATATTAAAAAGCAGAGATGCACAAGAGTGGAAAATGTCTGGCTCTAAGGTAGGCTGGAAGTGAACTGTTTTTACAGATTGTAAAAGTCCCCTTGACCTCTTTTTTTTCTTATAGAGTGGTGCTCTCATGTATCTCAGGTATTGGGACTCATACTTATGCTGCAGCTTGAATATAATTCTCAAAAATGGTGTTGGTGGATGATGCATTGGACCTCTCACTCCTTTCCTAAAAGACTCAAAACTGTTCCGGATCATTTTTATCTTTATTTATCCAGGTTGGTCGTTTCTTAGCACACATTCTTTTTGCAACCCTGCACAGCTGCAGATGTTCACACTTGGGAGCTGCCCAGCAAGACTGTTGGGCCAAATGCCTTGCTTATGAGCACTTTGTTTCAGTTATAGTTGAGGAAGGAAAGAGCCTCCCACACTGATTTAGTAAGACATTTTAGGGCTATGAAGCAGAAACCTTCCGGTCAAACCCCCACTTGTCAAACCCTATATTAATACCTCCATAGGAATCGATTTTTTTCAATAAAAACGTCCATCATTTAACACAAAATCTTGAGTTCCCACCACAAAATCTAATATTTTGAAATTAATACCTTCATAACACCCTTAAAATTACTGTGGTTCCAAACACGCATATGGTACCAATAGTTATCATTTCTCCAGTTCCAACTCCAAGAGTTGGCTGTATTTCGAAGTGAGAAAAAAATGTCAGATATGTTCCCAAAAATATTCAAAAGGTTTCCAAGACATGTTCATGACCCCGTGGAATCACAGTGAAAATCTAATGCCGAGCCAACTTTATATTCAAACTGAATGGACATTTTTAGAATTGTTCCGCAAAATTTAGATATCTGGAGGTCTGGAACCAAAGCTGATCAAAACCAACCCCATCACCGGTGAATCTACTGCAAAGAGCTGTATGAACCAAACCACAACCAGATTAAAGATATGATATGTAACATTTCTGCTATAAAGTCGGAAAAAACAGTATACCTTTGTTATATATTTGGATGGGTTGTGTGCTTACAATGAGAATGGGGAATGAGACTAAATGTAATGTGAATAAAACTTTAAAACATTACCTCATCCGTGAACATTTTTGCCTGAGTCACGTCAGATCATCAATGATGGTTGTTCACTGCCAGCAAAGCATATTTCAATCTCACATTACTAGGATCAGAGCAGGATCTGCTGCACCTCTGGGTGTTTATTCCTCCAGAAGTTCTGGCTCTGCATCCCCGACTCAGCTTTACAGAGCTGTCTGGCTCTCAGCCGTCGGAACCCTGCACCGCCCCAGCCTAGCATGTAAAAGCCATTACCTCATTGTTTTAGTGTTACTTAAATTGCTTTTTTGCTTCATTGCCCAACTGTACAGTAGAAATAAACAGCCTGGTACAAAAAAAACAAACAGTTTTGGTTTCTACAGCTAATTTCCCTGCTCATGATAACTGAGAGATGGGTGATTTTGATATGACCCACTTCACGTACACATTATGTAAAGGCTTAAAGTTAAGCATAATTAGGGGGTGGCCATTTTGAGAGTGGATAGGAGACGAAGGGAAAGAAAAGACTCTGCAGGATAAGGAAGGAAGGAAACAGAATACACAGACATACACACCCTGGGTGCCAATTGCTGAAATTGTTGCTAGCTACCTTATAGCTAATGTAAAGTAAGGTATTCTGGCTATATAGGTCAAATAAAGCCGCGGTCAAACTTATACCAGAAACTTTAATGAACACAAATGATCCTGCAATCAAGCTCATGCCAATAACGTGAGGTGAAATGTGCTTCTCTTTATGTGTCAACACAGATAGCTTGGTGGGCTTATTTAAATAAGTCACCTCAGCTCCACCTGTGCCCAACATCTTTGCCCATTTTTGATTAGGCAGGAGAGACAGGTACTGCCAAAATGGCAATGGCTGATACCACCCACTTTGAGCTTCATTCTAGCTTTTCAGAAACCTATGGGTGATGTCAGGGTGACTCTGTCTGTGACTATTTTTTACCGTCATTGGCAGTAATAGGCCAGCGGTGTTCACAGCTTCTTTCTGCTGCCCCCAAGTGGCCAAACAAACTGTTAATAAAGGTTTTAGAATATGTCAAGTGCAGAATTCAAGTCTTCAGTATTGTATTTTGATGGCTTCATTTGCAGCCGACAACTGGTCATCGCAAGTCCAGTTTCTTTCACTGTTTTTGGAACAGTTCTTCTTTTTCTCAAATAGACTTTAAATGATCTAAATATATTGCTAATGTCGCAACAGAAATACCAGACAGATCTCTGATGTGTTAATCGTTTTTTGTCACTGTAAGGACCAAATACAGGGGAGCACAATGGCGGTGTAATGAAGTAGACCGGAATTGGCTGTGAAAATCTGGAACAGGAAGATAAAATATAGTGCCAATGGATGACCTGTTGAAAAGGCATTCACATTTTACAGGCTTTGACACGCCACTTAGACGGCCATTGTTTGTCTGTGAGGGAATTTATACTCCCTTTAATGGGTTGCAAAAACTGTTGCTCCTACTTACAGACCAGATGTGATTAATGTTTAAACACTTCATGGATGGGGACCAGCTTTGAATAATCAGGCAGACGTGTCTGTTTGAGGTGACTTCTATAAGTACAGTACCCCACGTTTGAACCTGAACATCCCACAGAGCAAAGTCTTAACATGTCCCGATGTTAAAATAAAGCCAGCTGGATGCTATAACTAAATAGCAGATAGGCATCAAGGCCATCCCGCCACCCCGTCCTCATTCAAGCCAGAGAGCAAATTAAGTTGCATATTGACAGGAGATTTTACAGCATACCACACTTGTTACACTGAAGATCCTGTTTAGAAAGCCATTCGTTATGGCGCGAGGTGCTTACTTAGTTTCTCAGCATTCTCCACATTCAGCCATGGATGCCTTACGTTTGATCACCCGGCTCTGGATGCAGCCCTGTGGTATGCCCTGGGCCAGCTGTCACTGGAGTGACCTCTAATTATCACTGAGCTCCAGGCTTTAATGTCCTTGTGAGTGGGTGTGTGTTTACAGTATGTGTGTGTCCAACTCTCTCCATGACCGAGTAAATACCCTGCAGCGTGTAGTAGTGATTCTGATCATGGAAAACTGTTGTTTGTGTTGTGTTGTGTGTGTGTGTGTGTGTGTGTGTGTGTGTGTGTGTGTGTGGGGGGGGGCACATAAAAGTTAAAGGCTGCTTTATTGGTGTTCATAATGGAGTGGAAAGAAAAGAAAAAAAGGTGCAACATTCTCCCACCTGTAACCAAAAAACGAGGCGATACTGTTTTAATTAAGGATGGGATGTTCTGCCCTCCCATGCTCCGGCTGATCTGTGGACACACACGTTCATCCACTTCACCCACACATGCCTTCCACTTGTTGACCTGCGGTACCAGCCTGAGCTCGTCTTTCTAGCAGCCCATAAAGGCAGCCTACAGTGTGGACAGCCCCTTCACACTCAAGGGTCCGTCTCAGATCTAATTACAGTGTGTTACGGCTAAGCCCACCATGTGTTCTCGCAGTGGAAAATCCTGCTGTTCTCAAGGTATGGCTGAAAAACCATTAATTCCACCTCCCCCACCGTCTTACGCTCATACAATCTCCCCTTCCTAATGTTCATAAAACCAGAGCGGGCTCTCCGGGACGGTGAGATACATGCTGCATGGATGGTGTTCCTCCACTATATGAGCAATGAATGTGGGGTGCCACATGCCTTTGAGGCCCCCAGTGCTCACAGCAGGAGCAGCTCAGCTCATATTGTTGAAAAATGGTTTGCTAAAAGAAAAAGAATGTGAGATATTCTCTGAATGAAATCTCACAGGATGTATAAACTCCAGTGGGGCTGGCAGCACTAAATCAAGACAGAAGGGTCTTCATTAATATGCTTTTTTGTTTATCTCCCCGTGTCAACGCCGGTATTCTGAGAGCAAATGTGGAGCAGTTCATTCAACAGCTGTGACCCACCTGGGATGAGTGTGTGCATGTATGTTTGTATGAGGGTGAATGCTGTTATTAGTTCATGGTCACCATCCCGGCTTAGCAACCAGTGATGGCTGGGTGGGGTGTGAAAGCAAGCCAGGCCACACACACCTCATACGTGGCTTCAATGTTTATGTCCCACGGTTTCATCCCCAGCTGTATGAATTACAGTCAGAGGATACAGTGTTAGCAGTCAGTTATATTGGCCTGTACGGCACCACCTCAGAGAAGCCAAAGAGCTCACGTGGCAGATCCCACTCACGCTGATACCGTTGTATGATCTGATACTGTGTGTTTTCACTCTGGATGATTTGACAGCGAGACGCACGAGGGCAAAAGATGTCAAGATAGCATCTACAACCCTAACCCACTGCACAGAGGGATCTGGGATGGGGAGGCCCTAGCTCTGCGTCTACAAAAATAATAATAACATGCTTCTTTGTAGCTCCCTCTGTGTCGGAATCCCAGCCCGCTGCGATCACAGGGGCAGGAACGAATTCCTGTCTGGAGATGCCAGAAGCTGTTAGTCTGAGCAGCAGTGCTCACTTGCTTAGCCCGTTCCAATCAGACATGAGGGAGGGAAGATGAGGGCTCTTCTGTATGAGGCAGTGCTCAAGGCCGGGCTAACACGCAGCGGGGAGATGGACATGTTTGCAGGCTTATAGCTGAGCACTAGGCGATTAAATCAGTGAAGGTAGACAGGGCTCGGGTAAGAAATGCAAAAATACCTGTGCATCTCTTACATAACATTCACATTCTTACAATCTTTCTGTTTTTTATGTCCTAATTTTTCCTTCTGTTTTTAGATATATTGCGTCATCTGTTCCTTGTTTCTTTTCCAGAGATGTAGCCCTGTCCACACGTAGACAGGTGTTACTTTACCATTTGGCCTTTCTTACAAAAGTAACCAATGTTTCAGGTAACTGGAAACAGACCTATTGGAAAACTCCTTCAAGATGAAGATATTCAGAAAATCAGTGTTTATGTCTGTACATCAGAAGTTGAGATTATTGGAGACGATGATGCGGACACGGACGTTCGCATCGCTGTCATCAGTGACAGACAGACACCAACAGACATTGATTATACAATCATGGATACAAAAACGGCTGCTAGTAGTGTTTACTAAAAATAGCATTATCACGTTTTCCCTGCCTCATCCATACTATTTTCTGGAACCAAGCAACCACAGAGCACACAATCTGCTTCCTGTTAACACTGACATGGGCATGGCTCAGAGATTAATTCTGAAACATGTCAAAATGCTTGTCTGGGTGAAAATCCTTATTTTTAAAACCTAGGTTTAAAAATACCTGTGTAATCACAATGGACAGACTCGAGTCATTGTGACCTGGACTCGAGTCGACTTGAGTCACTGTTTTGATAACTTGTTTTGATGACAGAAAATAAATAACTCGACATTGATATTAAAGACCTCAGACTTGCCTTGACTTTAGACATGATGACTTGAAGGACTTGTCTGCGTTCGTATATGTTTTCAGTTTAGTTTCTTTTAGTCGGGCTGTGTCAGTATACACTGTCGTGGGGGAGGGAATATTTTTCACTGAGAAAACATTAGGTATCAAGCTCTCATAAGGTTAGATGATGTTTGATTACATTTATTTCACTGAATATCATCCATTATAATACAAATTAAATTCCCTTTCTGAACAGGTTGGATAATTTGGTCAATTCTATCATTATTAGATCAGGTACTAATACTTTGTCTTTTTTCTCTAGACTGACAGAATTCTTGGGTCACATGTCTGTTTTCCTCCATTTTTCCGCCCTTGCTTCTGTTATCGCTTCTTTTATTTTGGCCATTGTACCTTCTTCCTTTCGCCTTTTCCTGTATTTCTGTTAGTGCCTGTCACTTTTTCCCCCTTTATCTTTAATCTCCCCCTTTTCCCTTATCTGCCCTTTCTTTACAATCTTTCCTTGCCCCCTCCTCACTTTCCTTTCACCTGGCTCACCTCTTATCCATTTTATCCTTTCTTGTTTTCTTTATCCCCTTTCCCTTCTTCCTGCCTCCCCACTTTTCCTCTATCTCGGAGCACCTCAGATAGTTGAACTCACACTGTGTCTTTGTACCTGTCTGACAAACTGACAGGCGGACACCGAGAGGAGAGAGTTACAGTTGCACACTGAGCTCTATGTGTACGATGTGACAGCTCTTAAACGTAGCTGCCTCTGTAGTGACAGGCTGCTGAGCGCTGTGGTTGATGGGACACAGTTAAAGTTACAGCAGCAGATGGAAAAGCATTACAGAGAGGCATGCAGAGCTACTTCACATGCCCCCTACCTTTGTGAGGCAGCAACATATATATATATGGCGATGTATTAAAAGCAGAGGGTCACATATATCTTCTGGTCAAACACATCCTTGGCAACCAGGAAAGGGAGGCTCATGGATTTCCCACATTGCACCGGGGTGACCCATCCATCCACGCTTGCTCACTGCCTTTCCTTCTTCATTTGTCTTTTCCCCTTTTGTTTTTTTCTTTCTAAACTTAGTTTGACACCTCTGAGCTGCCTCCCCTTGAAGGGTGCAGGGGGGTGGCAGGCGGCGTGGTGCTACACCACAGGCCCCTGCGGTTTGCATTGTTTTCCCGCTGCACTGACGTCATTGGACATCCATACCCACCTCATACCCTGCAAAATGGCTGATCTCGTTACCATTCAGCAAGGCAGAATTCAAGAAGAATAAATCCTTGGCCATGTAAGAGTTTATAGGGCTCCCTGGATGTTATTTATCCCTGCAGCCAGAGGGAGATCCCATGTGAGTACAAGGCATTCAGGGGTTAATGTGAAATCCTCCTTATTCCCCTCATACAGGATGATTTATTCCTCCGACTTAAGTTGTAGCACATGTGTCTCACATGGACAGAGCAGCACATCGGATATGACTGCTGCCCCTGATGCCTTGGGAGTCATTTGTTCAGGGTCCAAAGGGGTCACAAATAATTTTTGAACGTGCAATCAGCCAAGTCTGCTGGCCGGGGTGTGCATATCAGTTGTTGTACAAGCTGAACCTTAAAGGGTCTGTTTGTTGCTTAACAAGCAAGAAGTTTAAACTCGAGTACCATCAGCTGGCAAACTGTCACGCTATCAACCACCCCAGCACAAACCCAGGCATAATACGAGCGCCAGCAACTGACACTGAGAACAGGCAGCGATCTGCCACTGTACAGTCATCAGATATGTTATTTTATCACAGGAGAGCCTGGATGTGTCTTGAGGCTTCAAATCTGTAAGAGCCATTAAGGTGAGCAGCAAAGGTTAGCAATCAGGATGTCAAAGCCTTGTAAAGGCTTAAAATACACCATTGTCCCCATCGAAGCTGTATTTTCACGGTGCTTCATCATTGTTCATCCCCTTCTCCAGTATCCACTTGGCTTCTATTCTTAGCTCTATTGTAGCAGGGATTATGGTGACATGTTGTCTTTTGTGGCTCTTACAGCAGCTACAGCATCCGTCGCCTGCAGGACAGCTACAGTTCTCTCAGTGCATGTTACAGGTGTCTTTACACGCACTGTGCACAAGGATAATGTTACCTGCTGGTTTGATGAAGCATGTTCACAAAGGTGAATACTGTTTGAAGGAAGTTAGTTAGTTCAAAAGACACTTTCAAATAAAGCATAGTCTATTGATATATTAGTTGTCACTGATCGTAGACTGATGCTCAAAAGAATAGTTGAACATTTTGTAAAACATTCTTAGTTGCTTTTGTTGCCAACAGTTAGATTAAAAGATCTATAACACTCTCATGTCTGTCCATTAAAGGTGCAACATATCACAAGAGTAACCGCTAACTGTAGCTGCCGTTAGCTAGTTATCTCAGTTATCTCAGTTATTTGTGCATCTAGTGGTCCAGACTGGACGCACAGAGCAGAAGAGTGTTGTTCTTTTATACCATTAGCGCAGTTGGACCAGGAACAAGCAAGGACTAGCATGCTAAATTCAGTAGCTATCAATACAATACATGTACCTCATCACATCAAAACTGCTATTTCTTCACCTTGTGTTGACCATCTTAGATGATTTTTTTTAACTTTTCCAACAAAAAATATCTTAACATTTAAAGCTACAGCTATTAGAATTTTGGCTTAGATTAGCATAAAAACTGGAGGCCGGAGAAACAGTTAGCATGTTCAATGTCCAAAGGTT
The DNA here is from genome assembly GCA_900302685.1 of Spondyliosoma cantharus. Classification (NCBI taxonomy): domain Eukaryota; kingdom Metazoa; phylum Chordata; class Actinopteri; order Spariformes; family Sparidae; genus Spondyliosoma; species Spondyliosoma cantharus. The sequence goes on from OMLP01012719.1 coordinate 12,940, forward strand.
AAAAAAACAAAACAGCCACCAGCACCTCTACAGCGCTGTGACTTACTTTTCATCAAGTTAATAGCCAGACACATAATAACATAACTAGCAACTAGCTTTTTTGAAGCAAATGACATATGACACGTTGATTTGTGAGCTGTAGAGGCGCTGGTGAGGGGATGTTTGTGGAACCTTCGGAGAAAGGCAGGGTAGATGTTTCCCCCTGTTTTCCTAGTCTTTATGCTAAGTTAAGCTAATCCTCTGCCGACTAGCTTCATATTTAGAGTACAGATATGAAAGAGGTTCAGTCTTATCATTATTTTGACCTCAGATGCTCTGCAGTCAGATGGTATCATCACAAACCATCGACAGAGTTGCTTGTTCATTGAAAAAACTGTAACAATAAAAGAAAGCGATATTTGGATCCCTCACTTGAATATGAGTTGGATCCAGAATGTTTGTTTGTACATTGTAATAGAGTATTAGTGATCTGCTGACGAATAGTAAATTATATATTGACTGTTAGTTGATTCCTCTGTTAGTCATCCAAAGTTAGTAGTGGCAAGCTACAGTGTAAACACTTTTTAGCTCTGACATGTCACCACATATTGAGATTTAATCTAATGAACTGTTCATCCTCATACATTTTAGTCTCATACTAAGTCACACTTTTTTACATTTTCTTGTGATATGAAGAACAATTGAATTATGTTGAAGCTATAGTAAGTATAGATATGAACTCAGATGAACTCTTGAGTCCTGCTAAGTTGTATATTCATGACAGCAGTTGCCAAATGACCCACATGTCTGCGTACTACATATGGCAGGAAGAAAACGCGTACGGAGAGGACAAGGAGAAACCTGCAGACTGAACCCTGAATGTGCAATAAACTCTGTCTTTAAGGAGGAAAGTTACAATTCCCCAATGGACAAAACACATCAAGAGCCAAAGTCAGGTCAATCTGTCAATCACGTTACGTGGCCTTGCTGCAGCGGTCCTCACCGGGGCGATCAGGTGGAATATTTTCATACTCCAGAGCAGTCTGACCCCCCTTGTCCTCTACTGCACACCATCTGGACTGTCTGTGTATTTGTTCACCTGTAATATAATACTTCCCTGCAACAAACAAGAGAATCATTCCACTTCCTGTTTTAGTTTAATACCCTTGGTTGTGCCGTAAGTCTGTTCTTTGCTTTTAGAACCCAATGACCATGAAGCGTTACATTCATCAGAATTAATTATACAGTCATAGGGTAAGGATTTTTGGATTTTTTTATTTGTTTTTACTGCAAAGATCACTCCACTTCTTCTTAGTAATGTAAATGTAATAAAATTAGCCTAAAACACCTACCTCGCTCTAGTCCACAGCAAACTCAAAGCTGTTGAACCAGTTGGAGTACAGGCATGGTTTTGACACTTTGAACACTCGCTCAATTATTCATTTATTTTTCTTGCCTACATTTTGTTTATGCAAAAAAAAAAAACAACAACAAAAAAGCTTGCAGATGACCTCTAACAGCAACTATTAGCTGGAAAACACAATGGGTCCACATCATATAGTCTAACATGGTCAAGGTTCAAATTTAATAAGAATATCACAGAAAATGGACACTTGTTTGTCTGAAGAATTTTAATGTAATTTAATGGCCTCAAAATACCCCTGCCTGAGAGCATTATAGAATTTTATACAACAGATTTATATCTTTACACTAATGTTATGCATGTAAAATAGTCAAAATCAAATGCTTAGGTGAAAGGGAAAAACAGGCTATTCAAATTGATATGGTTTGCATGAATAGAATTACAAGGATGTATGACATGACTGCACACTTTAATGGAGGAGTTTGCCTATTTGCTTCTGTGTCTGTAAAGTTTGGCGAACTAGTTGGACGAGCCGCCAACTTTGAACAGGTTTAACTCTGGTCACTATGCAGTATGCACTGGTTCATTAGAGGTGTGAATCTGTTCAAACAGACCAGAATAAGGTAAATTAAAAGTAAAACATGTGGGTAAAGGTTTATTAGCATTAGCTTTTCTCTGTTGTCTTAAAATGTATATGTTTGCAAGCTGTGAGCGCTGACATGATGGCTTCAGATTTTTAAAACTTATGTATGGTATTTTGTCCCTTTAGACAGCATATGGAATTAGTGGGTGATTATTTTTTCTGTATAGATGCGTACTGTCAATGTAATTCATGTAACAGGCTACAGTGCAGAACTGCAGATAAAAAGTTTTTCTTGAACAAAGTCATGTGTCTTCATGCTAATTCAGTTAGACGTGAACTGACAGAGAAGCAGCTGCATTGTTTCCTATGAGGCAGGACTACCGATTCCGATAATGTGGCCACATATGCCTCCAATAAGAAGTGGTGGGAAACAGGGGTCAAAGTTGACATCACTAAGGCCACAAAACATCAGAAGACACAGATATGAATCTGGCAAAGTCAATATTAGCCAGATAGAGGATATACAGACTTTGAAAGAGACATCTCTAGATCAATGCACCGGCCCTCTGGGTTTTTTTTTAAAGTGGACCCCTCCGCCTTGCCCCACCTTGAGCCCTCCCGTGTTTAAGTCTGCCTGCACTGCGGCCTCTATCTCATCCATCTCATCTGCAGCGCTGCTGTTAGGCAGCTCCCGCTCGCCCAGCTGCCTGCTCAGGAATCCACATACCACCCCATTCCCCCATTCTGTCCACAAACAACAAATAACGTACCTCAGCTGATGGATGACTCACTGTGAAACCTAATATGGAAGCTTTCATCTGGTCTGCAGAGCTACTGACAGCTCGAAAGTCTTGATCATGAAGGAAGAAAATGGCACAGTCCGTTAAAGAAAGTCAGATTAATGCTGTGCTGCTGAATACAAGTTTTTTTCATGAATTCCACATTAACATAGCATGTTGAAATTGCAGTGCACACACGTGCAGATCCTGTAAGGTATCTGCTATAGGAGCAAAGGCTGGAGTTATGTAGGCTTTTCTCCAAGTTGGCCACGAAGTTAAGCTGGACAGCAGATTTCACAATACGCGCTTCTTAAACCTTCTTCAGTCCGAAAATATTATTTATTATCCTGCTCTGAGAGCTCCACACTCCCCATGAGCCCAAAGTTTTGATGTTTTTGTGGTTTCTTGATTTGCATTTAAAAAGTTCTCAATGATACAGGAGCAACTCCGGGTCACATCACATTTATGCTCACCTTCGAAAGTGTAGTTTAGTCGAGCCCGCACAACAAAGATTTATTAACCAACAGAACGCACTTTTGTATAAAAGTGCTTCCAAAGCAGTTCCACCAAGGCAAAAATCTGTGTCAGGTGACACAGTAAACTCGTGATAGAAAAACATTTTAGTTCATTTTTAAATTTTTCTTAAATATTGACGTTTGACTATAGGGAACAGGGAAGAGTCCCTAGACACTTAACTCTTGCTTAAGTGCAATGAAGAAAAAGCTGACAGTATTTTTATAATTAGCTGTGACGCGATTATATTATAGCAAAGATGTTCTTTCAACACATAAAAACTTTTAATAGTAAGACTTTCTTGATTATATTTGATGGCAAAACTAGAGAGGTGTAAGAAAGAGCGAAAGGAGAGAGTGGGGTGGGGGGCATTGTAGTTACATGGTTGTAGTCATTAGTGTTGTCATGATAGTGAAACCTGAACTGAGTTTTTTCCTGAAAGGAATTTACTACTTGTAAAATGCGCACGCGCACGTGTGTGTGTGTGTGTGTGTTTGCGTGCGTGCGCGTGCGTGCATGCCTGTGTGTGTGTGTGTGTGTGTGTGTCAACTCTGATTTGTATCATTTGGTCATTGGGCAGAAAATTATTATTGAAATCGTCAGATATTGACATGTATCACACTAGTCAACATCCTAGAAGCCTGGCTCCAGGCCACGAGACACCTTTCATCTCATAACTTTAGGAAACTCATAAAAAGTCATGCAGCTCACAGACACAACTGTAGATGCTGTAGCTGAAACTGAAAAACATCCTCATATTGAGCTGATCAGCTGAGTTGAATTCACATCGCTCATACTGACAGGGAAATTGCCCTCCTGCCAACTCACAGTGCTGACAATTGCTAGAAAGCATTATGCATGAGGTGAATAATGCCAATGTTTCTGCATGACTCACAAACACAATAAGTGTGCTGTTAATGGTATCTTGGTGCTCTTGTAGATGCAACTGGAAAGGGCAGAATGAAAAAATTATATAAGAAATGTAAAAGAAAGCTCCAGATTAACTCCCTGTTAGCGGCCGGGCACACAATCATAATCTCTGAAAAAATGAGTCTGTCATGTGAGGTACTGTGGCTTATCTGTATTCCCCAATGACACGGCTGAGACACATCTTATCTTCTTCACAAGCCTCCGTCATATCGATCATGCACTTCTGCTGCGACGTGAGAATCTATGTCTGGCAAGCCTACAGAACAGTCTGCAATGAAACTGTCTCCATTATGGTGGGCAGGGGGAGCAGAAACCCATTATTCCTCCGAAGTCTTTTATCTTATCAGTTAACTGGATAATCTTCCCGCCCCGTCTCATCATTGCCAGTCCAGTCAGTGCGTGCCCTGTCTATTTCTGTTATGAACTGTATTCAATCCATACAGGCCTCTCTTTATGTCCACTCCATGCCTAAATGGAAATGTCCAGTGTATTTACATGTTGCACACTGTATGTTAGTTGTCCTATCATTGTCTTTCCATCACATGCATTATTAAATGTAAATCTTTTGAAGCAGGACTGAGGTTTAAGCCACATTATCCTACATTACAGAGAAAGAGTAAAGAACCTATGTTATCCCCTCCTGCATGGAGCAGCAGTTTGCCCCTGCTGGCTCCGTCTTTACTGTCCCCACTAAAATTGACAACTGCACGGTAAAAGCAGCAACCTGAGCCTGTCTGTTGCATCCTAGCAGCTCACATGGGTGCATTTTGGTTAAAAGGCAACTCCATTGATTTTATACAAAGAAAGTGTGTTTACAGGTCTTGGGGACTTCTACTGCATACAGTATATGAAAATAGTGGTATGAAGCCTTTTGTGGCTCCAGAGGAAGCAGCTTGTAATCTGACAAATTGCCTCCAGTGATGTCACTCAGTTGTCTCAGCAGTCGAGCTGCATTGTGGGTAATGTAGGCATCAGGTCCTGCATCGCAATGGTAAGAAATTATTAAAAAATCAATACAGCCCACTAGTCCTCCCCTCCGCTTTACAACAAGCTCTCATGTTTGGTGTGGTCATTGCAAAACGGGTCATTCTAAGAGAATGGAAGTCAATCTTCCCTCCCTGCTTTAAAAAATGGCTGAACGACATGGTTTCTTGTCTACACCTAGAGGAATTACGATATACTTTGTCTAGCTCACACAACAAGTTTAAGAAGATCTGGGGCCCTTTCATTGAACATATAAAGAGGGAAAGGCCACAAGCTGGGAATTGATTGTGCTTTATGGATTTATTCATTTATTCATTTTTCCTCTGTGTTTGCATTTTTCCTATTTGGCTTTGGCACATTGTACTGGTCTTGTTTTCCATCTACACCTGGGACTCTGACATCCTTTTATCAAGGGGCCTGACTCGAACCCCTTTGATCTCGCCCTCCTGGTCTTCATTCCTGATCCCTTCCTTTTTTAAATGATTTTTTATCTACTCTTTACCTCCACGAGTGGACACTCTGGGGCATCTTGTTAAATGAATTGACATGTGCAGTTGTACATTTACTTCTATATGTACTGAAAGTGCTGGCTGTTTTTGTGTGTTTGATTTTGATTTTGATTGTTTTTCTGTTTTGTTTTACAGTTGTGTTTGTCTCTGTCTCTGGTATTTGTTGTCTGGTATCATCCTTTTATTTGCAACTGTCTTGATACTGTTGTATACAAAAAATTGTATAAATAGAATTGAGAAAAAAAAAATCAATACAGCAGATCCAGACACTTTCTTTTTTTTTAACTTTTCAAACCCCTAATGCCTACATTACCCAGAATGCAACTTAGCCACTCAGTGGCATCACTGGAGGCAATTTATCTGGTTACTTGCAGCCTCCTCTGGATCCACAAAAGGCTTTATACTACTTTTTTCACAAATGCAGTAGTAAAAAAGTAGTAAAAGTAGTAAAAAAAAAAGCTACCCTTTAAGAACATTCACTGTAATTACTCTGCCATCCACTGATGTAAGAGTATGTCAGCGGACGGAGGAAGAGAACTAGCTACAGCTGGCAACAGTGATACCGAGAACTCTCCATGAAAATGATATGTCTGCTCAGTAACTATGACATATGGGAATAAAGTTGAAAACGAGCGAAGTGCTCCTTTAATCTAAAATGAGTTACCTTCTGCAGCAAGAAAATAAGCACATTTGCTGATGTTTCTGCAGCCAGTGTCCACAGTACATTTGTCATGCAGCTTCTAAAGCACAAGCGCTGGGTGTACAGTCCAGTACGCTGTATGTAGACTAATGGACAAGCAGTCTGCACTCCAACCACTTCAATTGCTCTCCTCATTAGATTCTAATCAGACTTTAATATAGCTCAGTGTTGTTTTACAGTGCATGTGTGACTTATGTGTGACTAGTCAGTTAATCAGTGTACACTTACTTTAATGTACTCTTGATAGATTGAAGCGATTTCGCCCCTTGCTCCATTGCCTGCCATTTCAATGTCATTAGACATTATTGTTATGTTAACCAGGACAAGATCCTTGGAATGCCAAAGGCTGAGGGAACATTTGATTAAATGCATCAATCTCTATTTAGGAGGCCGTAGAGTCTATCCTTCATACATGCAGACGATGAAACCTGCTGCACTGCTGGTACAAATTAAAGTGACATTTATCCAACTTATCCCTGGACCTTTTCTTGTCACAGAAATAAGATGCCTAAAATATTTAAGGGGTATATGAGTGAATTTCAGGCTTTGAAAAATGTTATTCCTCTGTCAGCTAGTTCACTATGTGTTACATGAACTTGGGTTTATCACTCCTGAATAAGAGCTTTGTAACAGCTGCATGCCACACTGTGCACTATTTCTGATCCAGCCATTTATAACTGAAAAGTATACCTTTGGGTTAGCCACAGGCGACCCATGTTTTCTCTGTGTTTTTCTGACGTTGCACGCTGTCTGTTATATGTACCGCTCTCTGATACATGCTGCCTCTCCATGTGCTTCTTATCCTCAGTCTGCCAGTTAGAGTGCGGTCTCGTCCAGCCTGCTGTTCTTTGGCTGATATCGTGTCTGAAATTCCTGATCCTGTATTCAGCCCAACCATTGTTACACAGAAGTGAAATGTTGCCTGTTGGCGTTGCCTTCATAGCTTATCTCATCATTCCCCACCCCTGCTGCCGGTGATAGGCAATTTACCAGTCTACCTTGGAAGAAGTCCAGTTGGACAACAGCAAAGCAGCACGTAGTATGGTTAATCTCTGAAATTGACACACTAGAAGATACTTGCGCTAAGCTAGAAGGCTATCATGCAATCTATCCACCAACAAGCCCGAAGTTCTTTGCAGACCAAGTCTGTTTTTTAAGTATGCATTTTTTAAACCCGTCATTCCATTAAAAAAAACCTACAGGCACAGAAACTTGAGTTAACTTCAAGTTAGCAATCCCCTCTGTCCTCTCTATGTCACCACAATGGCACAACTCTTTTTTGAGGCAGTGCTCTTTGCCTCTTTCTGTTCTTCAGGTGTTTTGTCGCTTTTTGGGGGGCGGGGGGGTTGCCCCCTAGCCAGTTTGATAGTAAAAGGCATCACCGGGAGTGCTAGAATTGGAAGCTTTCCCTGTTCCGCCATTGCCAGTAAACAGGAAAACCCTGCTCTCTGTGTCTTGACGAGAAAGGCAGGACCACCACCTCATGGAGTTTTCTGTCCTGATTGGATAAAGTGGGCAGGGATTCCAGGGATAATGTCTTTTCTCTTTACTGCATGAGCAGGATGGAGGAGAGACATGGGTCACTGACTAAACACTCTCATTGTAGGGGCAAAAAACATGTACTTAATGCTAATGTGACCTTGTTAACATTGACTATTTAGCACTTTACACAAATTACAGCTGATGGCAACATCATTAGTTTTGCAGATATTTGTACTAAAGTATTGAACAAAGATACAATCTTGCTTTAGAATGGTATGAAAGTTAGAGGATGACCAAACAATGTCTGTGCCAAATGTCACGGTAGCCCATTTAATAGTTGTTGAGACATTTCACTCAAAACCACATAACCTCATGATGTAGACAGAAGAAAGATCAGAGGATCACTGAAGTCATCAGGATTCATAATTGGGAGCATGAATGTCCATACAAAAGTACATTTCTTTCGGGATCAAAGTGGAAGAACAATGACAGACAGACATGAGCTGAGTAAAAGGTTTGGATGTTTTGCATACTTTATGTTGTTAAAGTATTTTATTTTGTTTTTGCACTGGCACAGCCGGCACTAATGGACACCATAGAGCAAATGCAAAATATTTCCAGAGCAGAGCAATCGCCAAAAAACACAGTCATTTTCCCCCTGAGGATTGGATGATTACACAGATTACAGTAACACTATCAGACATCTTTAACCAAAACTACAATAACATAATAACACCTTAAAAGGACTTGTTATGTGCTTTCTTAAGCTTAGTCCACATGATATTGTTTAATATGTCATTCTTCACATTACAAAAGACTTTGATAGTGTGTCTGATTTCAGTGTTAAACCGATAATTAGAGTAATGTTAATGGTGTAATACCACCATTTTTATGATAGAGAATGGGGGTATCCATTTCAAGGGCTGCTAATGGACTACTGGTGTGACAGAAAAAGCTAAGGAATGTTCCAGGTTTCCTTTTACAAACTCGAGCCAGAAATACACAGCTTCTGAACAAAAGATACACTGACAGATGAGCTCTTTGGGGCTGTAGAAAATAAAGACACTTCGATTGCACAATATGAGGTAATCCACATCCCAAAATGACCTGATCAGAATCGTCAATCATTTGAAAGCAGACGGTGCTTTTTTATTTTGCAGTGGACTGTCTTTGTGAAGATGCTCTTGCACAAACAGAGGATTACACTACATTCCTTCCTTGCTTTGTTTCACTTTTAATCACACATACAGTAGTACCTTATTTTTATAACAAAATATACCAGCATCATCCAGGTCTATAGCTGCCATTAAAGACACTGAGCTCTTGTCTTTCTGGGAAGTTAAGATGAGTTGGCAGCCATTCTTCAATTGAAGATTTGCACATGGCAGGTATTTTGTGTAGTAATTCATATAATTTTAGGGCTTTTTAATGATATTTTCTGCCATGAATTAATGCATAAAGAATTTCTCCTGCAGAACGTTATCTCCTAGTAAGAGTGAAGAGGGCTTTGAGACAACAATTAGGCCTCCATATTGGAAATTAAATGTACAATAATGCTGTATTTTATTGGTCTATAATTTGGTGATGATTGCCAATCATGATTCCAGGAGGAAAATCTGGACGTACTATACTTTCTGTTATTTTATCCTTTCCCTCTGTGTTTTATAGATGTTATGCATATAAAGGATCTTAAAAGTTAAAAAGGTCAAAGTCCTCACCAACAGAAGTCGCTATATCTCCAACTCGTCAGTAGTACCGCCTTTAATTCCATGCCTTTGTGACTTCACACTTGGTCAGCGTCTCACACATAATTTCTGCAGAGCGGCTACTTTGTCATTGATTTAGCAAAGCTACTCTGTTGTTGTTAATGGTGCTGGCTCAGGCGTGTGTGAGATGACCTATCAAAAGAGACTGGGTATTCAGGCGAGCAGGTCTTAAAGAAACAGGAGCTAACACGGAGCTTAGAGGAGGAATACAGTGCTGTAGCACTGGAGAGTATGGGAAAACTGATGTGTTTTTGAGCACTAAAGCATGTAAACCTACTCTAGGAGTAACCCAGTATGAAATTATGAACCTAAAAATGTTCATAATATTTCTCCTTTAAAATGTAAGATGTAAGGGGGGGAAACATGAAAAAACATAACAGCTAACTCGAAAAGAAAAATAAGAAAAACTTTCTTTTTGGTGTCTGTGAGTGGTTTTGGAGGGGATTCTGTATTTCTGGAGTCACATCTGGACCCAATTCTTGTTTCAACCAGTTAAGAAATCATTTTAAAGATACAGAGCCAGCGCTTCTCTCTTTTATGTTCACAGAAATCTACGAAGTTCTGTCATACTCCTGACGCAAACCTGCTTCTCGTCATTTATAACAGAATATTATTAGGCCTTGAATAACAACATTTGTTTGGGTTCCTCTCCAGAGGAAGTTGGTTGGGGAAGGTCAGGGTGGTTATGGCTGTTTGTCCGAGCGGCTGCCGAGCTGGAGCCCTGGAACAGATTTCTGGAAGGGTCTTAAAAACAGAGGCCTTCAATGTTTCTTCCCCCAATAGAAAAACTAGACCAGGAGGCCCTCTAGAATAACACGGAATGCCTGGAGCAAAAATAATCCTCCTCATATCACACAATAGGGGAGTATGTGGATTTTGTCTCCAGCACAGCACTGAAAAAATGTGCAGATTGATAAGAACACTGCCCTCTTTATCATAAAAAACAAGGATACAGGTTTCACTGAGCAGGCTTATAAAGCTATCCGTCTGACTTCCTGGCAGCCGTGCCTCTTGTTGCATTCATCTCCCACATGAAGAGGTAACTGAAACCATACTGGATGTTGTGACCGGCAATATGTGCATGTAAAGTGTTATAGAAACAATGTAAAATTATGTGTCAGTAACATACAAACCACACTTGACAGGTGACAGAGAGCCTATTTTTAAGAAATAATTCACTTTAACAAACAGGACAGATTATAATCTTCATTTTTTTTGTGAATGTCAGGGGTTGTTTGGAGCTTAGAGGTCATGGGCACAATTATAATAAATCATACAATAAAGTCACTTTTCAGGGAAAAGGGTTTTTTTCCCCCTTTGTACTGCAATGTACTTGAAAATTAAGGGGAGGAAATTAGATCAATGAAATAAAGGTTAATTTAAGGACAACCCTTCAGGCGTATTATGCAACAATGTTAAGTGAAGATCTACAGGCTGCCATGGTCAGTGAAGAAGAAATGAGACAGAATTGAGGAAAAAACAAGCGGTACTTTTTCAAATATAGTCAATCTTCAGCCTGAGGTCTGACTCAGCGTTGCCATATTAAGTACTTGTTGCTCCGCAGTGAATTCTAACACAGTCTAAATGATAATTACATTTTCAGTATTTAATTAAGGCAATAGACATTGACATTTGACATTTTGGGAAATGCATTTATTCACTTTCTTGCTGAGAATTGGATGATCAATGCTGATTTCATATCCACCCAGGAGACAGTTGGCTTAGCTACAAAAAAATAAAAATACAAAAAAATACACCTGTCAACAAACTACAAATATCACAAATGTATATGTTGCATGTCATTTTTTACAACCAAAGTGTAAAGTTGACACTCTGCAGCTTTAAGGGTGGTTCTGTGGTAGAACTAATTAAGACTTATGTTAATTAGTGAGCTTTAGATTATTTATTTTTTATTTTTTTGGAAAGAGATAGGTGTCCTTCTGCTGCCTAAGCTACACTAAGCTAACTGTCTCCTGGCTGTAGCTTCATATTAAACAGAGAAATATGAGAGTGGTTTCCCATAATATAGAACAATTCTATGAAATAAATATTTAATGCCTCTTACCTGCATGGAGTAGTTTCTCTTGCTACATATGGACTGGTGTCAGAAAGAAACCCAATTGTATGTAAGCTTATGAGAAATTGACCCCACTTCTCACTTGTTCATTGCCTCAGTCAACAGTTTTCAAATCAGTTTATGGTCTTGATCGCTAGTTCAAAGTCTACACCAATACAGCACGATGCTCATTTTGTAAATTATGGTCCAATTTTGAGAAAAATAAATGACACAGCAAGGTACGCTTTAGGGCAGGGCTACCTTGTGATTGATAAGCCGCTACTAGGGCGTATGCTCGGCAGCTCTGCTCTCTCAACTCTGCTCTCTAGTGACGACTGCAATCCAAAACATGAGGCTACGAAATTCAGACAATTATTTTAATATGCCTGGCTTTTCTGATTGTTGAAGGTTAGGCAACAGTGAAGCAAACAATGATTGAGCACAGTGAGTCAGAAGACGGTCTCATGACCATCTGCCTCAACAACAGCGAGCTAACCAACAGCACAATCGCAGTCGTTGGTTAATTCCAGGAAGCAGGACACGTGAAACACTGCAACCACGTTTCCATGAACATGTTTTTCTCAGGTATTGAAACAATTTGGTCCATAAGAGACAGGTAGCTCTCTCCGTCTGAGCCCATCGGCCTCATTTGCTTGTGGTTTCTGGTTTATGATCAAATTCACTTTATGTACGTCACTCTGAGTTGTGAATATGGATGAAACTCTCTCTTAGCTAGCAAACAAAGAAAACCTGGAACTATGCCGCTGACCATGGGGAGGACAACATCATGTTGTGGTGATTTTAGGAATGGGGCACTTATAATGTCAGACATTTTTCCACTTGTGATTTAATTAATAGGCCCAGAGTATCTTGGCACAGGCACACAAATAAAAGTGGAAATGAAAATGGGCAAAAAAGCAATTTAAAAAAAGCAGCCTCGTGGTTCTGGAATCTCCCCAAGCTCCGGATTGTTTTTTTCATAACTTTCATGGAAGTTAGCCCAGAGAGAAAATTGAACATGTTTAGGTAATGAAAAACAAGGGACAGCTCTGAGAGACAGTAAAAAGCTCCAACTTCAGTTAGACTGAAGGACACAGATTTTATTGATCATACAGGGGGTCCATCAAATACATGAGACACTGAAGGTAACTCATCTGCACTGAATGTTTTCTTCTATGAGTTGTACAAACCAAACGGAATCATCACGTCACTGAATGTATCAGTGGCTTTCAGCAGTGGAGCTTCACTCACTTGCTCCGCCAATCCACAATATGCAGTCTGGTATTTGCATGTTTAAAGCTTATTTATGACTGCAAAAGCCACAGGAACAATCAGGATGTGGTAACTCTGTGGTGAATACATTAACCTTACAGTGCTTTCAAGACCCAGATTTGTGCTCAATTTAACAGAACAGCTCGACGCGGGAATGGACTGAATAGACCTTTGTAATATATTTTGTTGAGTTGGGTACTTCTAACAATGTTCAAGCCCAGAGAAATCCGCAAGTTTACTCAAGGTAACGCTGTGTTTCATTGGGTCGTCTGTCTCTATAAGTTCCTTGAGAGAGGCAGAGTGAGGAAGGAAGCTGATGAATGACAAAAAATGTAACGTGAATAAAACTTTTAAACATTGCCTCGCCTGTGAACATTTGTGCTTTGGGACATTGTGAGTCATGTCCAACAGATTTTGACCATCATTTGACTACCGTTATTTGCGTTTATTTGCCTAAACAGCCAGATTACTTTATCGTACGTTAGCTGTAAAATGGCAAGCAACAGCACGGCTTCTCAATAAACTCAGCACTCACCCAGAGGTTCCGTCATCTCTCTTCTCTCTTCCCTCTCCTCTCAATAACGTTATGTTTGTGAAGAAAAGTAGATTTCCCCTCCAGCTCCAGTGAGCAGTCAATACCACAGTACAGACAAACAAACTGACTGCTGCAGTCAGGTTGATAAACAGGAGTTAAGATAAAACCCAAAAATGAAAAAGCAATCTCTAAGCAGATCAGAATCCATTGTGACTGCAGGTGTTTATTCCTCCAGAGGGTCGGGCTCTTTACCTGGCTCACAGATGGCTCAGTTCACACAACACTCAGCATCTCTCTTTTGCTTTGTTTTGTTTTGTTTTGATAGAGAAACTCCCAACTGCAGAAGGGAATTGAAAGTTTTAAGATTCAAAACTTACTTCATTGCTTCGAATGACTCACTAGCACCATTCACACTACCGTTTGGATGCGGGGATCCTGCGGCAATTCTCTGCCTCTGAGTGAATGTCTCAGTGGCGGCGAGGGGTGAAATTTCGCTCCAGCACTGATGCGCCTCTGGAGGTGCAGTATTGGCCGGCTGCGCATGTCGAGGGCGCGTCGGCCTGACAGTCTAATAACTGCACAGGTCTCTCACTCAACTACATAAAGAGAAATGTCTGACAACGTTACATGACCAAACAACAATAACATAGTAACTGTAACTGTCTTTGGATACTTATATGAGGAAAAAAAAAACACAGCTGTAGGCGGAGGAGCGTCTGTCCTCCTGTCTGTTCTACAGACTCCTCGTCACATTTATGGCCGAAAAACAGCGTCTGTCACCGGTAAAAAACTTTAACTCATCTGTTTGTGTTGAAAAAAATCACAGCGACGGTCAGCCCTCCCGACTGAGACTTCTGTGAACTTTGCCCCAGAAAACAGCCTCCATCCCCGCGAGTGAGAGAGTCAGACAGCGTCCAGTTTACTGATGCCGATCATGTAATTATATAATTTAGAGCGAAAAACATAACTTTCCACGATGTTTGGTGGGTCAGGATCTCAATCACAACACATTATACCAGTACCCATATGATTTTAAATTGTCCATGTGTTTAGACTGACAGGAGGATACTGGGGAAACACCTTGAAAACACACGACGTCATCATCATGAAGTATACCGTCACGCCTCTTTAGGAGCCGCAGCGCCCAGCTCTGTGTGAATGACCAATGGTGAAGAATTGGCAATCCACCGCTGCGGCGATAATGCGGCTTCTCTGTGTAAAAGGGGCTACTGTGTCTCTGGAAGTACAGCTGCTTAGAAAGTGCATATTTCAGCCATTTATCTCACTTACTTAAAGCAATATGCAGTTTCTGACTATTTTATAACAGATAAATGTGCTCCCATCAATTCAGCTTTATTAAGGCATCTGCCCAGCTAAATAAAAATGAAAGCATTCAGTCACTAAACATGAAGATTTGCCGCTTTGATGATTGAGCCTCATGGACATGTGACTGTTCAGATAAAGTCCAAATCCATCTGTTTATTTGAGCTGGTTCTCCTCAGACTACAGCCTGTGTTGTTTTGTGAGGAAAAGCATGTTTCATTTTAACATGCCCTGTAGTAATATGTTGCACATGTTAGTAAGTGACCACTCAGAGGGCTGGACAGGAAGCAGAGCATTTAGACGGAGTTTGTCATCACAGTAACATAATTATGAAAAGGTTTTGATCAGAATCCCATTAATGACGTAAATGTCAGCTGCCACAAAGACAAGCAACTCACTGAATCTTCGCATTGGGGTGGTCCCAAGTTTTCCACGACTGATTATATCACATTTATTGAGATTTTTTTCTCTTACCAAAGAATTTCTACGATACTAAAGCTGGCAGCAGAGAGAACACATTTTGATTACCTGGAACTGAACTGAGTCATAAATGTGTGTGTGATGTGAAATAGTGATTTCTGTGTGGAGTAATTTGATGTGAAAGCAATGAGGGAGAAACAAGTATTTTTCCACTATCCATCCAAGCGCAGTCATTCTGTTTTATTGTCTGCAAATCTACCTTGTGATTTATTTTAATGAATTTCATTCAAAGCCAAGTGATTCAACTGGAACGCTTGGTGTGTAGCCTCCTCTCTACATAGGCCCTCTAAAATGAATAGACTGTGGCAAGTTAAGTGACGTTTTTATAGAATCCAGAGTGGTTCCAAGATTTTTATGTATTCATTAAAAGTAAAGCAACGCTTTTACAGGGAGAAAACAAGCAGTCGGAATCC